>JAIOTZ010002232.1:0-21466 GCA_023374045.1 Limonium bicolor | reverse complement strand
TATCGGGTTTCACTGCGCGTCGCCCACGCACCATAAGTATAAGGGATAGGGTGCCAACAGGTGTCATGCATCTTGTCAGCTCCACCTCATGATCGCAATCTCCGTCGTTAACGCCACAGGCTATTGACAAGTGCTACTAGCCCCAAGCCTTACGGCCCGGGTCTAGGTCTTTGCTGAAATGCTTCGTCCGACAAGGGCCGCTCATCCTCAGCATACCTGCAAGAGAACTCAAAGGCATAATACACGGGTGACTGAAGTCATTGCAACATGGGACAGCTAAATAGAATGTGGCTACTTCATTTATTCATTAAGTAACTTGATTACATTCGGTATCATTACATCCAGTACAAATGACCCCCAACTCAAGCTACATTACAAAATGGGGCATGACAAATCACCCCCGCTTATTCCTTTGCTGTCCCCGGTAAAGCGTCTAGGTACGTTTTTATTTTATCCTGAAATTGCCACAAATCTTTCTACTTTTCCCAAGTTGCATCTTCCCTAGCTTTGCCCTTCCAATGGACCAGGAACTCCGTCGAACGATTCAATCTCCATCCTCGCATATGATGATCAAGGATTCATCTACGTCCTTTGTGTATTCCATCACCACGGCAGGCGGGGCTCTAGCTCTTTCCACATGAACCTTTTCGACATCCGCAACGAATGGCTTCAGGTAACTCACATGGAAAGTCGGGTGAGTTCAGTCTTTTCGGGGAGTTCTAACCGGTAGGCAGAGTTACCCACTCGGCGGATCACCTCGAATGGTCCATCAAAGCGCTGGACCAAACCCCTGTGTGTAGGACGCTTGATCTGTTTCAGAATCTGAGGCATCAATTTCAGCATCACTTTGTCACCAACTTTGAACTCGAGGGGACGCCGCTTTTGGTCCGCGAACCTTTTCATTCGGTTCCTAGCTAGCTCCAAGCTTTCTCTTGCTGCCTTCAACATCGCTTGACGATCGTGTACGAACCGATAGGCCGTCGGACATTCACCCGTGGCCGCCTGCTTCGCAACTTCGATCGGGGTCAAGGGCTGCCAACCCATGACCAACTCATAGGGGCTTCGCTCAGTAGCCGAACTTTTGTGCAGGTTATAGCACACTTGTGCGGTATCAAGCAAATGAATCCAATTCTTCTGAGAACCTATGACATAATGCCTAAGGTATTCCTCCAAGAGTGCATTCACCCTCTTAGTTTGGTCATCCGTCTGTGGATGATTCGCAGTAGAGAACTTCAGCTCAGAGCCCATAAGGCCGAAGAACGTCACCCAAAACCGTCCCGTGAATCTCGTATCGTGATCACTTATCACATCACGGGGGAGTCCAAAGTACTTAACGACGTGGGCATGGAACAACCTTGCTGTCAAGTCAGCAGGGCAGTTCGTGGGTACTGGTATAAACACGACATACTTGGAGAACCGGTCCACAACAACAAGGACAGAAGTTTTCCCCTCCACCGAAGGGAAACCTGAGACAAAATCCATAGAAATCGACTCCCATGGATTGTCTGGAACAGGCAGCGGGTTGAGGAGTCCCGCCGTCTTCTTCCTTTCAACCTTGTCCTGTTGACATACCAAACAAGACCTTACATAGTCCTCCACATCAACCTTCATCCTTGGCCAATAGAAGCTTCGTTTGATCAACACCAAGGTTCGTTTTGTTCCTGCATGGCCAGCCCATTTTGCATCATGGAATTCCCGCAATAACTCAATGCGGATTCTACCAGCAGGGACCACCACGCATCTCTGCTCATCAACCAACATATCGTCGAGCAGGTGGAAACGCTTGGACTTCCCCAACTGCACCTCATCACAGATTTACTGGTATGAAGGATCAGTCTTAGCCGCTTCACGGATTTGCTTATGCTCTGTCTTCTTCATTTGTTTAATTCCTTTCATTCTTTCTGTTTTGGTTTGATTTATCTTTATGTATTCAGATTTGTGCATTCTCCATCGAAGTTTTTTAGTTATTGGATTGATATCTATATCAGTGCTTGGTTGTTGCTGCAGTCTCATCAAATATCCTTTATAATGCAACAGTCTGTTTGATTTCCTTGACTCGTTTGCAAACTTATCCATCTTTTTATCTTATCATTTCATTCTAATTTACTATCGACCTGTGTAGTTGCTCATAATAATGCTTTGTTGACTTTGTTGGTATCAAATAACTTTGCAAAGATCAAGAGCAATGTGTTTAAAAGATTTAATACAAATAATTTGCACCAAATTATATATTCTTGTAAGTTCTTGTTTTTTCGAGTGACTTTGCTGATGTAAAAAAGCGGATTTGATATTAGTATCCTCCATCATTCATAATTTAGCATGTACTAGTGGGCTAAATACTAGTAGGCTAAATACTTTTAAGATCCTGCTAGTATATGTTGTCTGCTTTTTGAATTCTTGATACTATCGATCATGCAAAAATAATTGTACTCTAAAATGCTAGAGAATGTTTGCTTGTGCTCCCACTGGTGGTTTCCCTTCCATTATAAGCTAGTGGTCAACTTGAATCTAGATGATCGGTGCTTGAACATAAGGTCTGACTCTTTTTATTCTCTCTATCCGCAGGTATCATGGAATAGGTAAATTGAGTTTCCAAGGCCCTGGATTCCTAGTCATCGATGAGAAAAGAAGAGACAGAGAAAAGAAGATACTAGAAAAGGATACAGGTAAATGTAGTAATCATGGAACAATTAACTAGGGCGATGAGATAAATCTTGAGGGGTCTAGACAGATTTCTTTCATAGGTGGAAGTGAGTATGACATGGGTTTGTTGTTGTTAATTAAGATTGGGCATATGTGACATGTTATCTTGATAACAATCGTTGGATTATGAAAAATGAAAATTGAAATTTGTGTTTTTGTTAAGTGTTGTGAACACTCTTTTGCTGGATACCAGATTGGCCAGAAATTCTCCAACCTGATACAGAGCAGAATCTCCGCTAATCATATTCTACAAGGCCAGCTTCGACCCTTTGCTCAATCTGATAAAGGTAGAATTATCATAGACCATCTCACCCATACAAATCAGAACAGGTTCCAACATTACTTCAAAAAAACTACGCAATGTGTGGCCAGCATGTTAACACTTCTTTCGTCTTTTCGCTTATCACCTCAGATTATGCTAATAAACTTCAAAAAAGAAATCTTACCTTTTATTCCAAAGACTGATAAAGCGGCAGCCACTACACCAAAAGAAGAGGAAGAAGAAATATGTGATGTCTGTTCGGATGTTCTGGTAGTAAATGTTGGAGAAATATGTGACTACTTCTTCAACCTAGGCAGTGTACCTATCGTTTTGCGGAATAGTGGAAATGTGGATTGTCGTACTCTTGGGGACCTCGCAGTGGATAACTGATAGTATAATAAATTGACTGAGATTTCTATTAACAGATTTTATCTTTTTAGGAAGAATGATTAAAAGCTAACTCATAAGACATAATAATTAATCAAAACAGAAAAGAAATAGAAGTAATAAATCTTTTTGGTTTTAAAGAAGCATCCCGGGTTGTTCTGCTCACCTATTCTATTCAATTATATTACTATAGACTTTCACCACTTTAGCAATAAACTCAAGAATCTTAATTAGTTTATTGACTGTTTCCTGTCTAATAAACCCTGATTAATTTAAACAACAAGCGCAATCCCTTGTTCAAGTCATTAATAAATTAATCGCATTATTAATAATCCCTATTGGAGATAGATTAACCTATACGGCGAGAAACTCTCGCTTCTAGTCGTTAACCCATTTGACTTCCTGTGTCTAGAACCTTGTCTCAGCATTGCATTTTAACAAAGAACTACAAATATCACTTTAATAATTGTACAAGAGAATTAAAGCGCATTAAGGAGAGGAATCAAATACTGCTTAGATAAATTATACTGGAAAGCTTACATAACACAATTATATAAAATAGGCTCGCTTCCTAACCCTAGGCTAGGTTTATTAATCACACATAATTATAAAAACAAACATCAATAATAGATAGACATTAAAACAGAGTAAAGTTAAGGAAAGAAAGAAACTATTTGGGGAGAGTTATTTCGCTTCCGGGCTCGTTTCCATGATTATGCCGACCTCAAAATGATGATAAAACAGGTAGAACGAAGAATAACGAACAAACAGGCAAAAGTTGGTCCTGTCCGTGTGGGGCCACGCGGACACAACGCGGACACAAATTAGGACGTCTCTTGTCCGCGTAGGGGCTGCGCGGACACAACGCGGACACAAATTATGACGCAGCCTGGTTTGCGCAGATCTCTTCCTCTGGAAAACTGGAAAACAAACCTTAGGCTTATTTGGATATGGGAAATGATGGATATGAAGTGGATATGTGGATGTATGGATGGAGAATGGTATTTGGATGGAGGAAGTGTGATTTGGAAGTGAACGTGAGTGAGTTCGATGGTGAACGTGAGTGAGTTTTGGATTTCCGGGGATATGTTTCAGAGCAGAAGGCTCGTGGGTTTTATAGGAGAAAGGAGAAGAGGAAGACAAAGGAGCAGCATGCTAGTGGGTGAAGAAGATAAGGGAGGTGCCTAATACTGCTAAAGGAGTAGATCGATTGTTGTCTGTAGGCGCCGCAAAGGAAGAAGCAAATGGAGAAGACACGCCGAACGAATTCAGTCGCGTCAAATTCTGGATCTGGACTGCATTTACACGCGTCCGCGTGGGAGTCCGCGTACGGACACAAATTAGGACGTGAGATGTCCGCGTTTCTGTCCGCGTAAGGACACATTTGTCCTGGCGAGAATTTTATACGTGTCCGCGTTTCAGTCCGCGTACGGACACAAATTAGGACGTGAGACGTCCGCGTTTGAGTCCGCAAAGCGGACACACTCTTTTGCTGTGCCCTTGTTTGTGTCCGCAATTCGGACGTGTTCTTTTGTTGCGTCCGAGTTTGAGTCCGTAATTAGGACATGTGTATTTTTCTCATTTTTCTACAATCTTCAACTGGGCTTAGATTCTTCGTTTTAGCTCCGTTTCACTCGCCGTTTGTTGCGTTGGAAAGCTTGTGAAGTAAACTATGTGATTCCAAGACTTTTTACTGCATTTGATACATAAAATGTATCAGTCCATATCAAAACATAATCTTAGGAAAAACATACGATAAGTGAGTAATATTATCCTGAAAGTAAGTAAATTTAAGGCAGATTAAACCCTTAAATGTCTATGTATTTCTCACTTATCAAACTCCCCCATACTTATCTTTTGTTTGTCCTCAAGAAAATCTTTCTGACATAATGTTTAAACAAGTTAAACAGACAATAATCAAGTAAAGAGAGCACAGAAGAGGTAATTGCCAATTTTTCAGATTTTAAAGGGGTACTAATAACATTAAATTTATTAGATATATTTCTCCATTTCGGAGAATAACTCTGAAGTCCTACAAAAGAAAGAGAAGTAGTACCATGAGAATTCTGCTTTTAACCCTGAGCCAATCCACCATTTTCTTTCACATTTCCTTGAACGACAAGGGGCATGAAGTAAAATTTTATTCCATTATACCTTTCAATGCCACATACTCGTGATCCATAATGAAGAAGTTTTTATCATTTTGGTACAGAATGCACAGATACTTCAATTTTGAAGTTCATTTTTCTTTCACCTCAGACTTTTCTCTCCACCCTTGTAGCGGTTTTGGGTCTACTATCCCAGATACCGAGTACCTTAGGTAGCCAGGTGATGAAGCACCCCTAAGAACTTAATAACCGAGTGGACGAGGCCTGTTTAGGATCAGAATATGCCTGTCTGGATCAGAGGAGTACCTTGCCTTGTTCTTTTTCCACCATTTCTTTCCAAATCAAATCCAGGCTCAAAGTCAAAACAAAATTCAAATGATAATTTCCTCAGAATTTTTTTGAGTAAGGAGCAGAGTTTTTTTTTTGTGTGTACCCTTTAAACCTGTTAACACCGGCATTACTCCCTCTATGGCTCCTTCTTTGATTATTAATCACTTAACAAATTTAAACACAGTGTCGAAAAAGAGAGAAACTTAAGAGCAAGCTTTTGATTATTATATCTCCCCCACACTTGAACCAAAGCAATGCCCTCATTGCATAGAAAGAATTAAAATAACAGGGCACGCAAACTATCTTGGTAATGATCATAAAGCATGGTAATAGGAAATATTTAAAAATTTAAAGAGCAGTGTATGGATAGTGTACTCCCTAGAGTTTTGCAGAGTATGTTGTGTAGCTCCCCCACACTTGAGTTCAGCTGTCGGAATGTGCAAGATGTTCCTGTAATAATTATTCTAAACAGCCAGAAGAACTCAAGTTAATTCTCCTCGTTCTCTCTCCTTTCCCGTTTTTTATTAATTTATAAAAGCATATATAGGAATAATATGGAAAACAAAACATAAAACAAAAATAGTAGGGAAATAATATTTAACCACTGGGTTGTCTCCCAGTAAGCTGCCCGTATTTATAGTCTTTGGCTAGACTCCCGCTTCGTTATCCTGGATCAAAAATAAAAGTAGACAATAGCTTCGCCAGGAAAACAAGTAGTTAGCAGTAATTAAGAGCAAACCACTGGATCAAAACAGAACGTTAACTCGGCAAATAAAATAGGAAAATGTATACTCCACAAAACCTGGTGTTTGAGGAGGTACTGCCGGTAACGTAGTTCTAACAGGAGACCAGTGGTGATGACTTCTCTTCCTCAAATTGGAGGATGTAAACATCCTCTTGTTGTTGAGGCTTATGGAGGTAGGGTGAGAGTTTATGAGAGACTGGTGGTAGCGCTTTCTCCTCAGATTTGAAATATATATATCCTCTTCCGGTTGATGAGGCTCACACAAAATATCTTCAAATTTTAATTGCTCCTCTTGTGCTGGGGATGGAGGTGGAGGAGAATTGCAACTTTCAGACATTTACTCCAACTCGGCGTCGGAGAAAAATGTCCTGATAAGTTTCTTTATCTCCTCATCAGAACTTGTAGCTTCAATAATATCTGGCTCGAATCGATCTTCACTCATTGGACTCACCACTGGAATCTCTTCTAACGGCTTGGTCTGACTCGGGAGGAATTCGTCTGGCCCTTGTGTAGATTGCTGTTCATTCGGATTGAAGTAGCAATATCCCAACTGAGCTTCTTGGTACTGTGTATTAGCCTGGTTGACTTCCCACCAGTACGGCTCTCGATTTGACTGTTGAGGTGATTGATAATCCTTGACCAACCTTTGATATGAGGACATCTCCTCTTGCATGTGAGTCCATTCCAAATTGATCAACAACCTTCTCACCTCATCGTCGCCACTCTCCATAATCAGTAACTATCCTACAAAAACAAAAATAAAAATACCAAGTAGAATAGAACTAAAAATAGAAAATAAACATAAAAATAGAAATTAACTAAATAGAAAAACAAAATAAAATTAAATAAAGCGAAAACAAAATAAAATTAAACAGATATAAACAAAATTAAACAGAAATCTCAATAAAATTAAAAACCATCAATTAACCGTGTCGGAGGTCCCCGGCAACGGCGCCAAAACTTGTTGGAGAAATATGTGACTACTTCTTCAACCTAGGCAGTGTACCTATCGTTTTGCGGAATAGTGGAAATGTGGATTGTCGTACTCTTGGGGACCTCGCTGTGGATAACTGATAGTATAATAAATTGACTGAGATTTCTATTAACAGATTTTATCTTTTTAGGAAGAATGATTAAAAGCTAACTCATAAGACAATAATAATTAATCAAAACAGAAAAGAAATAGAAGTAATAAATCTTTTTGGTTTAAAGAAGCATCCCGGGTTGTTCTGCTCACCTATTCTATTCAATTAATATACATAGACTTTCACCACTTTAGCAATAAACTCAAGAATCTTAATTAGTTTATTGACTGTTTCCTGTCTAATAAACCCTGATTAATTTAAACAACAAGCGCAATCCCTTGTTCAAGTCATTAATAAATTAATCGCATTATTAATAATCCCTATTGGAGATAGATTAACCTATACGGCGAGAAACTCTCGCTTCTAGTCGTTAACCCATTTGACTTCCTGTGTCTAGAACCTTGTCTCAGCATTGCATTTTAACAAAGAACTACAAATATCACTTTAATAATTGTACAAGAGAATTAAAGCGCATTAAGGAGAGGAATCAAATACTGCTTAGATAAATTATACTGGAAAGCTTACATAACACAATTATAAAATAGGCTCGCTTCCTAACCCGGGAGGCTAGGTTTATTAATCACACATAATTATAAAAACAAACATCAATAATAAGATAGACATTAAAACAGAGTAAAGTTAAGGAAAGAAAGAACTCTATTTGGGGAGAGTTATTTCGCTTCCGGGCTCGTTTCCATGATTATGCCGACCTCAAAATGATGATAAACAGGTAGAACGAAGAATAACGAACAAACAGGCAAAAGTTGGTCCTGTCCGTGTGGGGCCACGCGGACACAAACGTGGACACAAATTAGGACGTCTCTTGTCCGCGTAGGGGCTGCGCGGACACAAACGCGGACACAAATTAGGACGCAGCCTGGTTTGCGCAGATCGTCTTCTTCCTCTGGAAAACTGGAAAACTAACACCTTAGGCTTATTTGGAGATGGGAAATGATGGATATGAAGTGGATATGTGGATGTATGGATGGAGAATGGTATTTGGATGGAGGAAGTGTGATTTGGAAGTGAACGTGAGTGAGTTCGCCAAAAACTTGTTGGAGAAATTTGTGATTACTTCTTCAACCTAGGCAATGTACCTATCGTTTTGCGGAATAGTGGAAATGTGGGTTGTCGTACTCTTGGGGACCTCGCTGTGGATAACTGATAGTATAATAAATTGACTGAGATTTCTATTAACAGATTTTATCTTTTTAGGGAGAATGATTAAAAACTAACTCATAAGAAAATAATAATTAATCAAAACAGAAAAGAAATAGAAGTAATAAATCTTTTTGGTTTTAAAGAAGTATCCCGGGTTGTTCTGCTCACCTATTCTATTCAATTATATTACTATAGACTTTCACCACTTTAGCAATAAACTCAAGAATCTTAATTAGTTTATTGACTGTTTCCTGTCTAATAAACCCTGATTAATTTAAACAACAAGCGCAATCCCTAGTTCAAGTCATTAATAAATTAATCGCATTATTAATAATCCCTATTGGAGATAGATTAACCTATACGGCGAGAAACTCTCGCTTCTAGTCGTTAACCCATTTGACTTCCTGTGTCTAGAACCTTGTCTCAGCATTGCATTTTAACAAAGAACTACAAATATCACTTTAATAATTGTACAAGAGAATTAAAACGCATTAAGGAGAGGAATCAAAATACTGCTTAGATAAATTATACTGGAAAGCTTACATAACACAATTATATAAAATAGGCTCGCTTCCTAACCCGGGAGGCTAGGTTTATTAATCACACATAATTATAAAAACAAACATCAATAATAAGATAGACATTAAAACAGAGTAAAGTTAAGGAAAGAAAGAAACTCTATTTGGGGAGAGTTATTTCGCTTCCGGGCTCGTTTCCATGATTATGCCGACCTCAAAATGATGATAAACAGGTAGAATGAAGAATAACGAACAAACAGGCAAAAGTTGGTCCTGTCCGTGTGGGGCCACACGGACACAAACGCGGACACAAATTAGGACGTCTCTTGTCCGCGTAGGGGCTGCGCGGACACAAACGCGGACACAAATTATGACGCAGCCTGGTTTGCGCAGATCGTCTTCTTCCTCTGGAAAACTGGAAAACTAACACCTTAGGCTTATTTGGAGATGGGAAATGATGGATATGAAGTGGATATGTGGATGTATGGATGGAGAATGGTATTTGGATGGAGGAAGTGTGATTTGGAAGTGAACGTGAGTGAGTTCGATGGTGAACGTGAGTGAGTTTTGGATTTCCGGGGATATGTTTCAGAGCAGAAGGCTCGTGGGTTTTATAGGAGAAAGGAGAAGAGGAAGACAAAGGAGCAGCATGCTAGTGGGTGAAGAAGATAAGGGAGATGCCTAATACTGCTAAAGGAGTAGATCGATTGTTGTCTATAGGCGCCGCAAAGGAAGAAGCAAATGGAGAAGACACGCCGAACGAATTCAGTCGCGTCAAATTTTGGATCTGGACTGCATTTACACGCGTCCGCGTGGGAGTCCGCGTACGGACACAAATTAGGACGTGAGATGTCCGCATTTCTGTCCACGTAAGGACACATTTGTCCTGGCGAGAATTTTATACGTGTCCGCGTTTCAGTCCGCGTACGGACACAAATTAGGACGTGAGTCGTCCGCGTTTGAGTCCGCAAAGCGGACACACTCTTTTGTTGCGTCCGTGTTTGTGTCCGCAATTCGGACGTGTTCTTTTGTTGCGTCCGAGTTTGAGTCCGTAATTAGGACATGTGTATTTTTCTCATTTTTCTGCAATCTTCAACTGGGCTTAGATTCTTCGTTTTAGCTCCGTTTCACTCGCCGTTTGTTGCGTTGGAAAGCTTGTGAAGTAAACTATGTGATTCCAAGACTTTTTACTGCATTTGATACATAAAATGTATCAGTCCATATCAAAACATAATCTTAGGAAAAACATACGATAAGTGAGTAATATTATCCTGAAAGTAAATAAATTTAAGGCAGATTAAACCCTTAAATGTCTATGTATTTCTCACTTATCAGTAAATTAAATGATACGTAAGCACTTGTAACACATAACGAGGATGCTAATATTGCTCTTGTTGGTCAGACGTAAGTATAAGTAGCTCTTCAAATTTCAATACTTACGGTTGAGTGCCGAACTTTTTCCTGTTTCTGATCTCCGTATGGTCTTTTGTATACTCAAGATACTTGATCAAAGCAACTCTAGCAGATGGGCATTCCTTCACTGCTTATACTTGGTCACTTAAGCCGGAGAGCTCCCAAGCTGTGCGTTTGGTTTCAACAGTCATGGGCTGGTAACTAACCTTCTCTTTGTCATAACCAATAAATATATAGCATCAGCTGTAGCAGTAACCCTCCATAAGGCAGAAAAGTGCAGGGGAATCCAACAATATATAGTACATGTTAACCACTTCCCTTAACAGTAGCTAATGTCGTGTAGATTAAATCTTCACTAATGTAACAAAAAGATCTTTTGAAGGCATTCACATTGGACTAGTGCCATCCACTGAGTCTGAGATTGTAGCCGGGACGACAGGGAGGAACTTTGTTTCTAGAGACCTGCTAGAAGGAACAAGCATAGATGATGCATAAAGTGTAAGACCATTAACAAATCGTAGATATCACATACATCCAATGTTGCTACTAATCCATATGGGCTGGACCTCTCTTTCTTTGTTTCGAATATATAGAGAATTCGACTAGCACAAGTGTTAGTAGGGCACTGCTACAATCTCATCAACAATCAAAGCGAAAGATCTTGAATTGAAACAGCTTCATTGAATAGGATCTCAGTTCATACCATTGGCGGGAACCCGTTTTTCCATGCCAACATGTACCTTCATATTCCTCAGATAATGAACAATACCAGGATGATGTGGAGCAAATTCAGCATTTGGCTAATATATAAGAATTCAACTGATATGGGATGGGAAAATGGTATGGTTTCAATGATACACATATCATGAGATTCATCAGTAACATAGCGATCATATGTATTTGCCAAGGTACACGATGAGAATTCAATAACCAGACAAGAACGAGCAGCTTTGCTACCCAAAGAATCAAAGGATGATTTTCTTTCACTTCTAGGGAACACAGATGACAAAGAATATCCAATCTACATGGAAGGTAAATATGGACTCTAACAGCTACATTCTTCTAATATCTATCCAACAAAACCATCCAAAATGACCTAATCATTCCTTTTTTTTTCATTTTCCAATACCTCAGGGCCTAAGCTTTACACCTTGTGCACCGCTGTGTTCGATATGGATGCTAGGACTCTTTCCATCATCAAGGGCAACCCAAGGCAAGAAAAGGTGGCTTGCATACTCCACATCATGTGAAAAGTATTGACTAAAGGAGGACTTCATGATCCGAATCATCACATAGGTTCATATAGGCCTATCATGTGACCACCGATGTATCTCATAGCAGCAACCTTCAAATCACAAAGATTGGAGACATATATGAAACTCAGATTGATTCTCTAGAACGTAAAAACAAATAAAGGAACCATATGAAATGTCCACTAAACAGTTCATTCAGTATTCACCTTTCCATGAATTTCATGTTTGATCGGGCCATCGAGCTCTGCACCTAAAGCCATAAGCTTGGTCACTGTGTTACTAATATCTGGTACTGTGAATGATAGGACTGAGGAAGAATCTGAATGTATGGCACGTTCACTGCAAAGTGATGACGTGCATCAGACTGTGACAAACAGAAGCCGGCTCACAGTCGATGCGGTAGATGGAGAAAAATAAGTAGCAATTCAATGCCAGATTAGAAAAAAAAAAAGACACAAATTGCCATGATCGGTACAAATTCCACACATCAAAATGCAATAGGAAACTCAGGGCAATATGTCATGAGCCTAATTCAATGGAAAATTTTCAATGTTACAGCAATTTCACACTGACTGCCAAAAGGCACTCCCACATTCAATTTCTAGCCTCCCCTCGACTCTCAAAGCAAACCACAAACCATATTCTAGGTCAATATGTATATAAAACAGGGAGAGAGAGTTGGAATTACCTGGAAGAGTGGAGAAGGGCAAGTTTAAGAGGGCCACAGTGGAGCTCTGCCCAGCGAAGAGTACAAACATCGACAGTGAAATCTAACCCCTCCGAGTAAAAACGAGCAGCTTTGGGCACGTCCTTGTGCAATTGCAACAGCCACCTCAGTTTCGTCGCCATTAGTCCAGCTGACTAACACAAAACTTCGGATGACAGAGAAACATAACTTAAGAAAGAACAACTTATGCTTTTTTACAAAAAAAAAACAAATAAAAAAGGATAACTTAGGCTTGTTTGGTTTGACATTGTTTTGTGAGCCAAAATAAATATATTGATTTTAGCGTTTGGTGCCCAAAAAACAATATTTGTTTGTTCCAATTTTCACATTCTATATTCTAATGATGACTGAAACTATGGTTACTATTATCAATGATACAAGTCAGCCCCACATTGACATGATTCATAGCTTTCAAGGGAGTGGTCTTCAACAAGCAGTTTAGGAAGAAAATATCAGGGCTTAATAATGTGTTTGAACTTAGTCATGATAAAGAAGTGCTTGTTTGAATCAAAGCTCTAGACATTAAGTACTAATTAACCTTTTTATACATTTCTAATTAATAATTTTAGGATAGGGGTGTCAAATCTGCGACGTATGGTTTGACTACTAATTGACCTACCCTCGAGCTCTCAATGAAATTGTAGTGTAAAAAGAAATCATGATTAAAAGGGAGTCAATTTCATATGTTGGTTCTCCGCTAAAGTTCTTTTCAAGTCTTAGTTTGGTTATGTTATGTTATGTTATAAACTATGATGTCTTACTTGGTAGTCTAGTTACATGCTGACCATTGCCAAGATTATATGGGTGTTGGCATGATATTTTTGAAGTATTTATTCCATGCCTAAATGTCGATGCTAATCAGTTCTTCTGTTCCATGGCTGGTTGATCAATAGGCACAGCTCGGTTTTCCCCGAGTCCCTGCCTAATAATCAGCTACTAACATAGGTTCTCGACTACAACCACAGGTCAAATTCAGCCGTGGGTGTTCACTATCCACCGACAAATCTCACCCTGCCCACGGCCACTTTGCCCGGGCAAGTTTACTCGCCTTCACAGCCCAATTTGGCAGTCTTGTACCCCGGCCCACGGCCAGACAAAGCTTCATACACTGCTAACTTACGACATACCGCGGCCCATGATCCCCGGCTAGGTGAACATCAGCCCAATTGTTGACACGAGTCCATGGCACTTCTTTCAAAACCTATGAGATCAAGTGTCTTTTCAGCTGTAACCACCCGGTGGATTTCTAGGGATGCTCGACCCGAAATCCACGTGAAGATAAACAACGAATTTTGTCAAATCCCTTTTTCCTTGCCAACTGCAATGCCCATAGGTCAAAGATGACGTCAACCCTAGCAGGCTACGCCCCTAGCTTTACCTATAAATATCTCTTGTATTCTGTTGAAAAGGGACATCATCCACAGTCTGGAAAAACACATTCTCTCTATCTGATCATAGTGGAACTTTGTCAAACCACCATG
Source organism: Limonium bicolor (assembly GCA_023374045.1). Lineage (NCBI taxonomy): Eukaryota > Viridiplantae > Streptophyta > Magnoliopsida > Caryophyllales > Plumbaginaceae > Limonium > Limonium bicolor. Next base: position 7,293 of record JAIOTZ010002232.1, on the reverse strand, counting down.
GATTAGATCTTTGACTACTGAACCACGTAAATCATCTCGTGTTATTTACTTTCTACTTCATTATCTCAAATCAAACACACTCAAAGAGTTAATTAAAACCCACCCAGATTACACTCTTAAGATTTTGGCGTCATCTGTGGGAACGTCTCACCAACACCAAATCTTATCGCTTGTAAGCCTGCAACTTCATCGTCAGTATGTCCACTGCACAAAACAGAAACAGTAACACCGAGAATGGAGATGTCAGCCTTGAGCAGTAAACGGTTTCAGTGGAGAGTTTTCTCTAGCTGAGCAGCAGTTTGCCGATCTGATAAATCACATCTCATGCCAGCAAGCGGCCTCAAAGACTGGCCATGAGAAGGTGGAGGATCACGATCCTTTCTCCAACGACATCAAAGAGGCACCTTTGCCTGCAAATTCAGCAAAGAACATCCCCACCAACAATGGCTTGGGAGACCCAGCTGAGCACCTTTCACAGTTCAAATGTTCAATGTGCCACCCACATTCGACGGGCAGACGCAATGTTGGCTCTTTCCGGCATCGATGACTGGGCGCGCGTTAACCTGGTTTACCACTGCCCTAATAAGTCAATCTGAGCTTCAAGGAGCTCGATCGGCTTTTCCTTGTGCACTTTGCGGCGGAGCGCATGACGGAGAAGACGACCTCCAACCTTATCTACATGAAGCAATGGTCTGGTGAGGATGTCAACAAGTACACCCGCCGCTTCAGGAAAACAGTTACCAAATTTACCGAACACGACTCCGTCACTGTTGACGTACAGTTTCAGCCTCACCAAGATTAAGTTTGGTTAGGTAACTAACCATTGACAAGCTCATCACGCGGGCGAAGGACTACATCAAAGGGGGAAAAGTCGTTCGCCTTGCTAAGGAAAAGGCAAATGCGGCACACCAATATTTTGATGATGCGAGCCCGGGCAAGAAGGGCTCAAGGAAAAGAAACTGTGCCAGGTACCAGGGTGACTGCAGTTACAACATTGGGGACAATCACGGAAACTCGAAGGATACCGGCCCCGCACAAGAAACCCCGGCTAAACCCGCTTTGTACCTGGGTAAAAGAGAGCCTTTGCAGCAGTTCAACAAACCCATGGCCCACATGTTCGTCGTGGCATCGATGAAAGGTTAATGGGTAGGGCCCGGCACATCCCCTACCCCCACAAGTGTCCCAAGACCTACTGTAAGTACCATGAGAGCCAGGGTCACAACACGGAAGATTGCCACGGGCTGCATAAGGAAGTCGACCAGGCATCCCGAAAGGAGGGTGTTTCAGTATTCATGATAGTCGGCAAGGGGCAACAAACTAGCCGCGAGAAGAGGCGAACACATGATACTAATCCCCAAAGCATCGGGACCAACCAAGAAAATTTGCCTCCCTCCATAAACTTTAAAAAGGATGACTTAAAGGATGTCAAGTTTCCTCATAATGATCCACTGTGCTCGCGGCTCAATTCTCACTCGGGACGTGCCGCGTGCTGTGTTGACAAGGGCAGCGCTTTTAAACTCTGATTGTTGACGCCTTCCGCAAGGTCGGGGCACCACAGGAGTGGGTCAATGACTATACTGCGTTGACTTCTAACTTTACTCATCTTTAACATCTGTTTCAACTCCAATGTTCATTTTACAACAAACCAATTGCACCGAAGGATATAAATTTATAGAACCTGATGAAAAGCATACAAGGACTAGAAAAAAACAAAACACGACAGTTCAGGATAACTGATCACAAATGAACATATCTCGGCCAAGCAGAAAAAGATTATCGCACTCGCTGGTCAAGTCTCAAGACGAGCTATGTGTGAAAATGAGATGAGCTAAGACGCATTGCCATTGTGAAGCTTGGAGCTTTTCAATTTTCCAGATTCACCGAGAAAGAGGAGATTTGGAGGGGCTTGTAGGGAAAAAATGGACAAAAATACTAATCTAGGATAAGTATGAGCAACCAAACAACAGCGAAGACCGCTAAGCTAGGAGTTTGCTGGAAGACTACTAAATATTGACATTCATCTTCTTTCAACCAAAGAAATCACAGTATATAATATCTTAAAACACGGTTACATACAAACCGTGTTTTTTGGTACTGTGAAAAAACAAGTAAAACATAATTAGGTCGCCTAGATATAGTTTGTAACTCCTAAGAACTGTATATATTCTGGCTCTTCAAGCACACAAAAGTCGTACAAACCATGTTTTTTTTAAAAAAAGGACACAGTGAAATCTTAGACATATTATAGTTTATAAGCTTGAAAAAAGAATTGTAACTAGCAATTATCCACGCCAATCAAGATCAAATATTATAGTAGTAAAATAGCTGTCTCCACCAATATGCTTTGAAAGTAACTATGGGAACCTAAATTCATCATAAATAGTGGAGTAATAAAAGGAAAAAGGAGTAAGATCATCCATCATTTACCTATACAGACGGACAAGTATGACGCCAAGCACCAGAGGAGACAAACAGAAATGTCCCTATCTTTCATACGAGAGAGAGAATAATGTTTGAATGAAGAAGCTGTGAGGCCGGTCAGGTCAATCTTCCCTAGTATGTATACAGAATGAAGAAAGAGAGCTGCAGTGCAGCAGAGCACTACTTTTTTTTAATAATTTTTAAGGATACAGCAAGGTACCATCTTATACTCTCAAGTGTACAAAAGAAAACAAAATTATTTCAAAATCACAGCTGAGATGTCCAACCTAAATTATTAAAAATAAAAGATTGACGCAGTATCAAACACCAACCACACATAAACCTCAATTGCACATCACTAGATAAAAAGCAGGTCATAATCACCCCTCCTCTATACCCACTCTTTCTTTGGCATGGCAGCAAATCTACATATATGGTCTATACAAAAGCATACCATATCCAAATCGATCATATTTCTTGTCCCCATTTGTCTCGATGTTATCTCCTCCATACTAGCAACCCTGCAAAACCGACAAGCTGTTGGCCTCTCCTTTAGAACTTCACACCCTCTTCCTCCATTTACTAATCATGATTGTAACTACTGTTGTGTGCTGTCACACAAGAACAAGACAACCCAAATACTCCCAAGGTTTCTAGAGCAGGTGGAAACTAGTGAAGCAAAACATGTAAGGTTGCAACTGTCATCTATTCATATTGGGGATACCTCAAAGGGCATGTATATCCTAGATTGAAAGACGAGCATCACACTGCTAGGTGATGTTCTGATGCTTGGTCTGTGAGAATGTAGAATGTAAAAATCATATACCATGTGGCACTGGAAATAATTGAAAACTCTATTATCCCAAATAAGGTGTTGGTAAAATAGCAGCTAAAGACAAGAAAATACAACTGTGCATTTTGGTTAATTAGATGCTTCTCGTGTATTAGCAAAGCCGACGATAAAGATTAAACAATCAGGGATCACATTGGTAACAATGACAGACAAATTTGATAGGTAGAGATTCACTTAATAGTTTTAATCAACGGGATCAGAAAATCTTTTAGATGTTCAATCTCTCAAGTATATCTAGCTGGCAGTGCAGGCATAGTTGATAGCAATAATTAACAAATGGGATCTCTGCAGTATGCAAAAGTAGGTCTACGATAGTTTTTCCACTAAATTGGATCCACTAGAAACGTGATCCTTTTGGAATGAACATATTGGTACCTTTTTCACGAAAACTTTGATATTCAAGATATAGGCTTTTATAACAATACGAACTTGCAACTTTAAGACATCTTTTAATTGTTACCTTAGGTTGTGATATAGGTTAGTAGCTAAGTAATATTCTGGACTAATTAGACCGTAATGGGACAGGTACGTTCATGCGCTAGAGTGTGCAAATGAGCAACATAAAGCTCATCAGAAAAAAAGAAAGCATAGAATGTAATCATAGGGAAATTAAGAAAACACAAGTAATGGAATCCATAAAAGATCAAAAACGAATGATTTGAAATCTACAAACAGATAAGTGTGCATCAAATATTTAACTGGTATTCAGCATTCTGTCTAAACCCACATTGATCGAAGCGAATAAGCAACCATACAAAAACAGAGCGTTCAATAGATTAACACAGAGAAGAAAGCACATGAGTCGAATGAATCAATAAAACCCAATCACATAGATCGGTGTAGAGTAGAGAATAACCTTCCAGGATTTGAAACAATGAGCAAGAACCCTAAGAATTGAAATTTATCTGCAGGAGCTGGGTGCAAAGTGAATGGATACTCCAGACTCAGCCCACTGAGATTTGAAGCAGAGGAGAGAATTGAAGCACTGAAGGTTTGCCCAGCTCAGCCCCGTCCTCACTTCGCTCCAGACTCTCACCACCAGTAACCTTGGCAACACGAACGAGGGAGAGCTCAACTTTGGTCGGGGAGAGCAGCAGGAGGGATAATTCAGCGGGAGGGGGAATTGGGTTTACCCTAGCGTCAGGGAAAAAGATGAAACGAATGACACAAAAAAATAGGCAAAATTCACGATTTTTTTTAAATATATCTTTTTTAACTGAACTCGTACGCTCAGACGTGTTTTCACTTCGTACAGTCAGAAATTGAAAAAGCTTTACACTTTTGCCCTTATCCTTAAATTCTCCTATATATACACCTTTACCCTCTATTATCTCTCCACAAAAATTTCAAACTCTCAAACTCTCTATCTCTCTAGAATTTTCTCTGATTTCTCTCTAGAAGCGGTAATCAGAGCGGGAGCATGAGCGGGAGCGGGAGGAAAGCCGGTGCACAAGTCATCATTTATGCTAGTTCGATCTGCAAAACCAGGTTCTTTTATCATAATTACAGTTTTTTAGCGTAGTGTAGCAGTAAAAGTAGCAAATTTAGCCAAAAAAAAAGAAGACGAAATCGGGAACGGGGGAAGGAAGTAGCGCACGCAGGTGCCTAGAGCAAGGACGGCGCGCAGCGCGCGGAGAGCGCAGCAGGCGCGCGGGCGCACGGAAGGAAGAGGGGGCGCGGGCGCGCGGTGGCCGAGAGGCGGCGCTGGCGCCGGGGGAGAAAGGGCGCGCGGCGCCTGCTAACAGGAAGGGTCGGAGCTCGTTTTTTGTTTTTTGTTATATAATTGGTCGTCTTAGTCATTGTATACCTCTATTATGCGCGTTTTAATCAGTTCCTGGATTTTTAGGAATTTGTTATTGACGTTGAACTACTGAGATGCATATATGACCGGTATTGACTAACCTCGACCGGTCTTGACTAACTGTAAAAAGTATGACTAAATTCTACGATAAACAACAGATGGCGGGAAAGGGCAAGGGTATGCTTGGTATGTTCGATCTGGGTAAGGTCAAGGGTAAGACCATTTCCGAGCGAGGCAAGAGTTCATCTCACCCTCGTATGAGCGGTCCCAACGCAGCTGCTGCAGTGAGGAGGCGTACACAGTACGCGCATGCTTCGGCCAGGAAGCGTAGGGAGGTTGAGCTTCTACGAGCGTGCGAGGAGAGGTTACAGGCAGAGTATGAGCTGGAGCAGGCGGAGGCGTAGGAGCAGGAGTATGCGGAGGCGAAGGAGCAGGAGCAGGAGGTGTACCAGCTGCAGGGTGTGGATGTCGACTCATTGATCGGCGATGGGACGCTGGTCGTGCGTCTGATAGTTCTGGTTGGCCTACACCTCTATAGAGCGGGACCCGAGACGCACATCATCGCGAGGCTGACGCTGATGACGAGGACGTAGATGAGTCGGGTGCTGAGTATGAGGGCACACGTATGCGTCGTCGTCGCAGGTCCTCAATACATGGTTCGGTAGAGGAGGTGGCGCAGATGCCGGCTGCTGATGCTTGGTTGCTTGGGCCGACTCCAGTGCCCGGAGGCCCTTACATACGAGTTTGATCCCAGCTTCGGTGGTCACGTCGCGCTTGACGTGTGGGAGGAGTGGTATGTTTCCCGTCTGGTAATAGATTTCATAAAATTTTAGATTGTTTAGAAATGGTTAATATAGTGTGAAATCAATTATAAATATTCAACAGGAGAAGAGATGCCTTAGCTTCAAGCCTAAGGCGAAGTATTTGGAGGTGTGGACTCCGAGTACATTGAGGCACCCAGAGTCTCGAGCAGCGGTTGAGGCTAGCGGACTTGCGCATCTTGCCGACATAGCGCATGGTTGTTTTGACCTCGCGCTCCTCTCAGCGTTCGTGGAGAGATGGCAGCCTGACACAACTCCTTTCACATGCCTTTCGAGAGATGACTATTACTCTCCACGACGTCTACCACATTTGGGTATCCCCATCACTGGCATGGCGATTTCCTACATGCCCGACGAGGCCGGCGCTCGGGTAGGTGAAGCGGCCCCACCACTACACGTTCTCATCCCCCACTTCCTACAGCTATTTGGCTCGGCACAAGAAGGAGCTGATGGAGTGTAGGTTCCTGGAGAAGAGCCAGGTACGTTACCGAGCTCTTCATGATACTTGTGGTGGTCCATACAGTACCCCACTTCAGGAGACGACGGCCTACCTCTGGTACTTGGTGGCCCACTCATTGATCATCGACAAGGGCGGGGATCGTGTTATGCCCTCGTCCTACTGGCCCATCCGTGACCCTAGTAGGGTCAACATGTATGCGTGGGGGGCTGGGACACTGGCATACCTGTACCGACAGCTCGGCATCGCTTCCCGGGCGGATACATGTCAGCTGGCTGGTTGCCTGACGTTGTTTCAGGTGAGAACTTGATATCGAGCTCACGACTTCAGTATTGTAAACTTATTGTTTGAGTATGTTGGCTAATGGTTTCGTATGATTACCGTAGTGCTGGATCTACGAGTACTTCCCCATGTTCAGGCCGGAGCAGCTTTCAGACTGGGATGAGTGCTCCCCGATGGCGGCGAGGTGGCCTCGTTACACCAGGAATTTGATGGATGACGAGAGGCTATGTTTCGTGAGGGGGCGCTGGACACGATGTCCTCTACTGAGGTACGAGTTGCTTAGCGATTGTAGTATTAAAAAGTTGTCATTTGACGTATCGTCAAACAGTGTTTCCCATTTAAGTTGTTAATTGTTTTCCATTAAATGAAACGTAGGTTGATTGGCTGCCATTTGGGTTTGAGGGTACCCTCGTATCACATGCGTGCTCCCGGTATTACGGCACCATACAGTTCTTGGATATTGCTGAGCTGTATATGCCCGAGCAGTGTCTGCGCCAGTTTGGATTCGTGTAGACTATCCCCCCTCAGCCTATCAGACCCGACACCCATTATCGTCCCCGACATGGGAAGGCATACCTTGCCGCGTATGACTACGGGACATCCGTGTGGGACAACACGGGGCCCACCAGGTGGAGGTTTCCTCTGACGCGTGGCAGAT
>JAIOTZ010002231.1:0-21499 GCA_023374045.1 Limonium bicolor | reverse complement strand
GTAGACCATAAGGGATTACATGTCAAGATCAATAGAGAAAAGTATTCTTTCCTCTTTACTGAGCCAATTATCCAGAAAGAACTTAATGTTCTTCAATCCAATACCCTTTATCAACAAATCAATTCGATCACCAGAAAAGAAACTCAGCTACGGTTTTTTCAAAGCCAACTCTCTCATACCCGCACGGCTGAGAGACTACAAAATTCAGAAATTCAAAGGGATATTTCCCAAATGGAGAAATCCTTTGAAGATGTTTGTGCGGATTTACCAAAGGCCTTTTGGAGTAGAAAGCATCATATCGTTCATCTTCCTTATGAAAAGGATTTTGATGAACGTAATATCCCAACAAAGGCTTGACCCATTCAAATGAGTAGCGATCATTTAGAGATTTGTAAAAAGGAAATTAAAACTCTTTTGGATAAAGGTTTGATCAGACCATCTAAATCACCATGGAGCTGCAGTGCATTTTATGTAATGAATGCTGCAGAAAAGGAGCGTGGAGTTCCACGTCTAGTAATCAATTACAAACCCTTGAACAAGGTCCTTCAATGGATTAGATATCCAATCCCAAATAAGAGAGATCTATTGGGACGCCTTTACAAGGCAAAGATCTTCTCCAAATTCGATATGAAGTTTGGCTTCTGGCAAATTCAGATTGCCGAGTCAGATCGCTATAAAACTGCATTTGTAGTCTTATTTGGTCATTACGAATGGAACGTAATGCCATTTGGCCTCAAAAATGCTCCATCCGAATTCCAGAATGTCATGAATGACATCCTTACTCCATATTCAACATTCATCATCGTCTATATTGATGATGTCTTAGTATTACGTGAGTTGGGTTTAGAACGTCGTGAGACAGTTCGGTTCCTATCTACCGTTGGTGTTAAAGAGAGAACTGGATTCCATCGAACAACATTTCAAGCATCTCAAAACTTTTCATTCAGTCATTAGGTCTAATGGTTTTATCGTCTTTAAACCTAAGATGAAGCTGTTTCAAGTTAACATGTGTTTTCTTGGACACAACATCTATCAAAATACCATTACTCCCATCCAACGATGCTTAGAATTTATTTCTAGATTCCCTGACGAAATTAAGGATAAAAATCAGTTACAGAGATTTTTGGGTTGCCTCAATTATCTTTTTGATTTCTTTCATAAACTTCGTCAACATTGTCAACTCCTTTATTCAAGATTATAGAAAAATCCTTCACCTTGGACTCCAGAGCACACTAGGGTTGTGCAGTCTCTCAAGCAACATACCTACTCACTGCCATGCCTCACCATCCCGCATCCACAAGCCTTTTTAGTTGTCAAAACTGACGCATCCAACATTGGATACGGCGGGATTCTCAAACAAAGACCTCAACCAAAGTGCAGTTAGTTCGATTCCATTCTGGTATATGGATCGGACCACAGCTCAATTATTCTACTATCAAAAAAGAAATTCTTTCCATTGTTCTATGCATTTCAAAATTCCAAGACGATTTATACAATAAAACATTTTTACTCCGCAAAAGATGTTTTACAAAAGGATGTAAAAAATCTGGTTTCAAGACAAAGTTTTGCCCGATGGCAAGAAATTCTTTTTGTTTTTAATTTTACCATCAAATTCATCAAGGGGGAGGATAACTCCCTGCCAGATTTTCTTTCACGAGAATTTTTACAAGGAAAAGTTTCAAAACCAAATCATACTTCACCAGATTCTCACCACAAATAATATCTTATTTCCACAGAAAAGTGACAAAAGCAAGGGAAAGCAACCCAAGCATGAGAAGCCGCAAACTTCTCAGGATTACCAGATGGCTCCTCAGCAACACCCAGCATACAAGAACATACAAGTTGCACCTCCTCAAACCATTTCCACAATAAATCCATATGCACCACTATCACAAGATTTCCCAGCACCCACATTTCTTCAAGCCGCCAAAAATCCAACAAAACTTCAACCCTCAACCAGCTCCACAGCAAATACAGCCAATGGTTAGCACATTAAACCTATTCAAGAATACATTACCATCACCAGGTATACGCAAACACAACCACCATAAATTGCCAATAGTATTGCCAAACGTATATTTCCTCTAGAAATATACTGGCAAACAGACATGAACCAAAAGACTCAAATTCTATGAGCTTATCCTCATAGAAACAAGATCCATAGAACTTACCCATCGTTCTAATCAAAATTCCACACAAACCGACTTTTCTAGATGTTTTATCAAAAAGGTAGTCTCAGCCAAAGAATAGGGACCTATCCATCAACCCCGTTCTTTCACAATAAACTTCTACCCTCCTACCTTCAACTACGTCGATTACTAGAATGCTTGGTATCAATTCCTCTTACTTAGACCAGGAACACACTCATGGTTTATCAATTTCCATGATCAGTGCGACAAGGATTTTCCAATATGGTTCTACCACTGGTGGCGTTATTTTGGAGGATCATCATCAATTCTCCCAAAATAAGTCCAGCCAAATTATTCTTATTGGCTTCAACATTTCAATAGTGAACCATATACGAAAGAACTCCAATTCTTCGCAATATTTTGCGTCCCATGGATTTTCTGTTGGACGTTCAAATAGATCAATATTTGCAAGCACCATATCCCTACTGTTTGGTTCGTGATTTTTAAATCAAATGGTGGCCCAAGTATTGGTCCAAATTTTGTTCTTATGAGAACGTTCGGGCATATACTACCACTAGTAAAAAGCTCATCACTTATAGAGATTATCAAGCAACTCAAAAGGCCCTTCCAAGCCCCACAAAATCACTCTCCATCACAGGTCCAAGCCCAACACCCGAAACATCACCAACTCCATTAGCCATTTGTCCACCAACACAACAAGCTCCCACATCGGACGCACCTACTATATTCAAAAGGTTCCTTGACGAACACCCAGAATTATCCCTTCAATATTCTCAATATGTGATCAATCACGGGCCCAACATTCCTATCTGGGCTAATGACAAACAATCTTCGAATGGGTCATCTCCGAACGATCCAATGGGCGGACCTTGCGCCCAGGGAGATCCCTTTGATGATATTATATATAAAAAAGGGTAAAATCCTTTAAATATGCAGGTAAGCCTTCGTCTTCCTCACACAACGATGACACTATCTCAGCAAAAACCACCAAAATGGCACTGAGCTTTTGTAAAGCTCAAATTCAAGATCCAAAAATGTAACCCTAATAACACGTTGCTGTAGACACCAAAAATTCTCACCCCATAAAGCAAATTCGAAATAATAAGAGGGGTCGTCGCCTTTCTTTTTCAAAACATATTAGCATGCGTGCCATAACGAAACCGTCATTTTTCAAAGCATTTCATAAAAACGCGATTTTCCAAAAATGAGTTTTCAAACAGTAATCCAGTTTTAAACCCAGTACGGGCTGAAACTCTAGTATTATTTTCTCCCGTGAAGATATTGATTTCAGACTCAGCATAGCCGGTTAGCATATTCTCCATACAACCCAATGGTTCTGGGTTCGATTCCTAGATAAGGTGTTTTTCTATTTTATTTCTCGTTTAGCTTGCAACACGACTTTTGTTTTATGGTCCACTGTTATAAACTGAAATTCGCCACAGCTCAAGTGGTCAAGGTGTGATGGGCAGTGCTTGAAAACCTGAGTTCGAAACTTGGCCCAGCCAAGTTTCTTTTGTTATTTTTTTCGGTCTTGTTTTCCTTTCTCCCCAGCCCAAACGCAGCCCAACTTGGACTCGATTTTAATTATCCTATTGCCTCTCATAAAACCCAAAACAAAAAAAAACGGTATGGGGCTGCTCTTTTTGAAATAGCCGATCAAGACCACATGATGGGCATGGTCTGTCGTTCTCCCCCAAATGTTCATCTCCCTCTTCTTCCAACAGAGACCCACGCTGAAAATGTCAAAACCAAGAAGCAGCAGTTTTGTTTTTCGATGTTCCTCCACCTCAGGCTCCACCCCAGCCTCGGTAATCCGACATCTAAAAAGAAAGAAAGAGCAGAACACGAAGGTATGGAGGATGTTTTTTGAGAGAACCCACAAAGACAATGCAGTATGGGTATGTTCTTGAGAAGAACATGTTACTTCCCCCCAAAAATCCACGGGATGTCTCCTCGGTACTTCAAACCGGAAGACATTTGAAGGCTATGAATAACCCATCGACAAGGGGACGAGGGGAGGACGCTGGACCTTCGAATCATCACTCCCAACCACCCCTACCACGAACTCTCTCAATCGAATCGCCCTCGAATCTCATCATCTTCTTCATTTCTGTCGGAAGAACGCCTCCATCGCACCCATTCATCCGAGAACCTCCACCCGACCATTTTTCTTGCCCCCGACCTTCGAATCATCACCTTCGCCACATTCCCTCAGAAATCGCCACCCACACCCGAGTCGTTTCCTTCGAAAATCTCTGTTCGTCGAATTTTGGCGTCGAGCTGCATCGTCCCGCATTATAAACGAAAGAAAGGGAACGATTTGATCGGAGTTTACTCCACCCATCAAAAACGACGGGAAAATTCCTCTCGAAACTCCACCGGTTTTACTGATGTTATTCTCGTACGTATGATCATTTTCTCTGAATAATTTTGGCCTCGTTTATACTAACCCACTTTGTTGGCGTAAAAAGAGAAAGAGGAAGAAAAAAATGAATGATCTAAGTCTGGTGTTTCCCTCTGAGGGTGCTGAGTGATACAACTTCGGTATGTTTTCATCAGTTCGCTTTGGCTATCGTTTTTCACGTTGCACTTTAGCTCGAGCTAAGCCTATATAATCTACATCTGCTCTTGATAGAAAAGTGAGTTTGCATGGACGTTATGAACCAAGCCATCGATCTGTCATTGATTTCATTTGCCGTGCTTTGATCTGTTGTGTGGAGTGGTGTTTTCACTTCTGGACTATGTTTATAATCTTCTTTTCCTTTCCAGAATTTAGCAACTTGATCCTGGTTGGATTCTGTTGCAAGTGAGAATCGCTAAGTTGGCCTTCTGTATTGCCAATCAGTGTATCTTTCTTTTGTGCGAATATATTGCCGTTAAGTGTTATTGGATTTAATGGTGCTTGAGTTTAAGACTCAGGAAGTCTGTGTTGTTCAGGGAGCCTGTAATCAGAAACTTCTATCTGCAAAAGTGAAGTCTGAACTCCAAACCATCTCACTTCACTTATGATTATCAGTTAAACGAGAGGCTGACTTCATTTGATTTTCTCTTTGTCTGCGCAAACTCCCTTGTTTGTTTTGCAGGAAGTTCTTCTTTTTCTGTGTTTGGTTTCTCCGTTCCTAGTATTATCTTCTGAACCTGAGATAACTTTGACACTCTTGGCTATTGTAATGCTTCAATGACTTGATTAGTTCCTTTCTCTGTGTGAACCTAGTGTGGTTTAGCCTCCTGATCATGTGTGCGAGTTTTGTTTGCTAGTTCCTGAACAGATTCGTACGTTCTGCTAAATGTGCTCTTCTGACTTCAACTTTGAGTTTCCTTCATCTTCCTGGTACACCAACTCATAACTCAAGTGTTCTGTTAGGATTTATCTGTTTTGAATGGGAATATCCCTCTGTGTGATCATAAAGCTTGTTATGTTCTTGTCCGCATATTGCTGACATTTTGTAAATCTCTGATTCACGTGTGTAATTCATCTGCTCAAACTCTTCTCTCTTATGTCTGTTTGCTCTATTCGGCTGTAAAAAGAAAATAGAGGTGTTCCAACTACCAGATTAAAAGAAAAGGGGATAAAGAGGCTACTGCAATTGTTATCGATTATACTTGCTGCCAGTTTTCACACCTGCTTGCAAATGTCGTTCACCATTTTTACAAGTGACTACATGGTTAGTTTGACAGTGATATTCAATCCTCTACTCATGCCTGTGAAACTTTTTTAAGAAAAAAAATGACCTCAAGAGGAATTGAAACTTCGGCTTTGTGTTGCTCCTCTGGTTAGTAATGAGATGACTGGTTAATGCTTGGCTAGATTAATTTGGAAACCCTGGGTTTTAAAACGACACGGTTTGTCGCCTTGAGATGCTAGTAATGAGTATGAAGTTCAGGTTCTATTTGGTTTCTGATTGAATAAAAAACCGACAAGGAGTCATCATGCTTGTACAGTTGGTAAGACAAAAAAAAATGAATGCTGTTTGAAAAGGAGAATAGTTTCAAATATATATACTCAGGTCGTGGTGAATTCTACTTGTGTCCTGCTTACTTCGTTGATGTATTTTGATCTCGCTTTGCGTTTATTTGTTATTATACACTTCATATTATTGTGTAGTTCAGAGGCCCAAGACTTTAAACCCTAGATAGCCCACTAGGTCACCTTTTTTTTAATCAAAGTCATGGAAGGTACCCCACAGCTAGCTTATTTCTGATTTGTTTTGTGGGGAACAATACCTTCCAAAACTTTAAAGATCTCTCTTAAGCCTTTGAAGGTACTCCACAGCTAGCTTATTTATGATTTGCTTTGTGGGGAACAATACCTTCCACATTTTTAAAGCCTGTCCCAAACCACCCCTTAATTTCACTAAAAAACTTTACCCAAAAAAAAAAATGGAAAAGAAAAAGAAAAGAATTCAGAGCATTGATTATAGCTTAAGGTTTCTCATTCCAAATTCCTCCATTTTTTTTTCAACCCCTCCAATCGAATTATCTCTCACTTTTAATTGATGTTTCATTTCAAAAAGAAATCTCAACTTATTTTGAACACATTTTTTTTCTCACTTGTAAATAAAAGCCCAATATCGACCCAATTCCAAAGCTTGGCCCACCCCAATCTCAGCCCAGCACAATCTGGCCCGAAGCCCAAATCCAAGGCCCAAAACCCGAAGCCCAAATCCAAGGCCCAAAACCCGAAGCCTAAAAACCCAAGTGGCCCATTAGTCCGATCCGGCCCATTAGCCCAAGAAGCCCACCACCCAAAGCCCAAAAAGCCTATGGCCCAAAATCAAGCAAGCCCAAGTCCACAAAGCCTAAGTCCACAAAATCAAGCAAGCCTAAGTCCACAAAAATCAAGTCAAGTCCACAAGAATAAAACCTTGAACCAAAGGTTGACCTTTGACCTAAAAATTGACTGAATGTTGACTTTGACCAGAAAACCTTGACCTTGACCAAACCTTGACCTTGACCAAAACCTTGACCCAATCATTGACCAAACCCGAATTTTGACCAGGTTCATCTTCCAATACAAGTCAAACCAAATCAATTCCAACACACGTTTCAAACCCGATTCCTTTCAATTCACTTTCAACTTGTAAATACTTTTTCAAAAATCCAAAAAAACCTAAAATTTCAAACCGTCATTTTATTCAAGTTTTCACAAGAAACCATTTTGTAGAATTTTAAAGGAAAAACTCTTCTCACATTACAGAAAACTCTTCTCAAACGCAGAAAGTTCTTCTCACATATACAGAAAGTTTTCTCCTCAAAAACATTTCTCAAAATCAGCGTTTCTTCATCGAGAATTCCGAACAACTTCAAACACTTTCCAACTCAGTTTTTAAACTCCAAAAATAAATTGTTTTCGGGAACATGTAATGTCTAAACACCTTCAAAGAACGTTTTCTTCCTTGTTAGACATCACTTGTCTCTCTTCTAAATAAAAAAAATCCGAGGCGGGGCACTGGGGTCATAACCTCCCTTGTCGCGGTCTGGATCTCTTTAGGCGGGGCATTAGGGTGACAAACCTCCTCTAATTGCAGCCTAGATTTCTACAAGGCGGGGCGCTAGGGAAGTAACGACCTTCCTAGTTGCAGCCGGGATTTTAGAATCGTCTGACTCCCTTCCACTCGATTTCAATGTTTTGATTTTTTTTTTAAATGTTTTAAAACCCGGGAGTTAGAGACGTTATTAGGGTTCGACCGAGAACATCTCCTTCATGGGTTTCTCTTTGAATCCTATTTTTCGACATAAATTCATTGCCCCATCTTTCGAGCCTCGGCACTTACCATTAATTAAGTGTCGTGTTCGAGGGGTACATAGGGTAATCCCTTGGGATTATCCGCCCTTTTATAACTAAAACGAATTTTGGTTTTAAAATTTTAAGAGAGACAATTCTGAATAAATCAATCCAATCCTTTCATTAGAGCTTCAGTACAAATAAACACTCCTTAATTCTTCCTTGAATCAACTCCAAGTCACAAAAGAACACCAATTGACCAAAATACCCCTCAGCTCTACAAAATGACCAAAATGCCACTCAGCTCTACAAAATGACCAAAACACCCCTCAGCTCTATGAAATGACTAAAATACCCCTCAGCTCTACAAAATGACCAAAATGCCACTCAGCTCTACAAAATGACCAAAACACCCCTCAGCTCTATGAAATGACTAAAATACCCCTAAGCTCTACAAAATGACCAAAATACCCCTAAGCTCTACAAAATGACCAAAATACCCCTCAGCTCTATAACAACCAAAATCCCCCTTTTGCTCCTCAAAACTTCCAGCATCCTTTTAACCTCGTGAAAGTCGAAACAATCTCAAACCTCTCAGCATTCAAACCAATTTCACCAATCAATATCTCAAGACCAGTGTATTTCTCCAAGCTCTTCGAAATCATCTGTTCTTCAATCCACACTCGATCCTATCCTTTGGCTTTAAAATGAATCTCTCTAATAAGGTTTTGAAAGAAGGTAATCCCGACAATTGGAGACCGAGGTTCCCTCGGGCACCAATCCGAAGTCGTGGTCATTGCCACTTCTAAGGGGTGTAACCCAGTACGAACCCACAATAGAATCTCTGATGCGACCAGATAAGTCCTATCCATAGGGAACAATCTCAGAGTCAACCAACGGTTCCTTAGAACCCACCCTTCTCTTCCTTTCCTAGTTCTTAGGTCAAACTAGGTGGCGACTCTAGTCAACTCCGCCTTATAGAGGCATAAGTCCGCGTGGAGCCCATTGAGAGCGGGTGTAGTGCTCACTAGCATTCCCCTTATGCTTTCTGGGAAAGACGGACGATTTAGTAGGTATTTGAGGGCTGCCAATTAACGGGTTTTCCCTCCACAGAATGGCAGTTTCTAGGCATTTAGATAGACCCCCTCATACCGAAAAATCACCCTCCACAGAATGGCGACTCTGCTGGGGAAAACTTGAGTAGTTTTTCTCAAACTCAAGGAAGACTGAACTCCATTCAAAATTGTCGGGACTTCCCCACTTCTTTCAAAACCTTCAAGAGATTCTTTTCAAAGCCTCTAGGATTATTACTACACACTTAGAGTGTGTATCTGATGAGGACAGATAGGATATTAGATCCTCAACAAACATTACAACAATTGGGTTAATAATTAGCTCACGATTAGAAAGAGACACTTAGGACTGAATGAAGCTAACTTCCCTTTAGGTTAATAAACAACCAATTTATCACTAATCTCAAGATAAAACCCTTAGCAAATAGGTCGGTGCTAACTTCATTTGTTTCATTTACTGCTTTCATATTTATGTTACAATTGTGGGGTGCATGGGGTGGGTAGCTTAGGACATGCATTCCTCTGTGTCACCCGATTTACCCACGATGTCACGGGATCCCCAACCGGTCCACGGTTGATTCCCCATGAGCTAGGGTCACTTTATGAGTGAACAAACCCACGGGGCGGTAAGGTTTCTGACCGACGCCTTGAGCTCATGATCCAAAATTATCCTCCATTATCCGAGTCAAAGCCAGCATATAGTGAACTCTGAGCCTTCAGTGTCCAGCTACCTGGTCCGGTGTCTAAGACGGGTTTATGGAAGTCACCCCCTTGTATGCCGCCTGTCTGACCCCTTTTGCCTTACCCTGAAGATTGCATGGGCTCAGTTCTCCATTGTTCCTCTGCACTACATGTGTCTCTAAAGCCCAATGTCACGCTATACGTCCATAGAGGATCCCGTATTTACCGGATACCCATACATGGCACAACGTAGTCAGTGAATAATTTGGACTTTAGACACACCTGACCGTGCAGGTGACGAGAGACCCGTTCCCATGCAAATACTTCCCCGAGTTTCCCGAAAAGTGGGGTGTTGTCGGATCATCACTGGCCGTGGCGTATGTTTCCTTATCATCTCGGGTGTCCTGACCTTTCGAACTTAAGCACTCCGGACTTTCTTTACGACGTGTCTCGCAAGGGGCATAACAGAGAAAAACCCCGAGAGATGACAGTGAAGGGACGACGGTCCCCCGGTGAGATGGAATCATAATTGACCTGGAAAGTGATTATCCAACATTAACACTTACAGCTCCACATCCAATATAGCCGCGATTTACTTTATGCTATACATGTGTGCAAACCACTTTTTCAGATCAATCCGTTTTAAAATGTTCGGAATTCTCGTTTGCATGTCCCTAAAAGCTATTTTATGAGCTCGTTTAATTTAAAGTTCCACAAAATATTTACAATAAACGGGTTTTTCAAAATTGTCAATTCTCCTTTAAAAGGTTTATTTCACTAAAATGCTATTTTCCGAAACAATTTTCAAAAATTTGATTTCGAAAAACCTACTTTCCACAAACGAATTTCAAACATATTCTTCACCAACATGTTTTTTAAAATAGTTTTGAAAACAGTTTTCAAAATTGAATTTCACAAACGTATTTCAAAATAAATGATCCAGTCCCCATGTTATGACCCACTATTTTTGAAGTTCAACCCACCTTCAAGAGCAGTAGTCATTACTGTGGAGCGTTCTAGTCATTTCGTGTTTTCACAAAAGTGGTGGATTTTTACATGAAATTCTGTGCTCGATCATTCATCTTTCCTTTCTCAAAAATATCATTTATTCCCCTTGTCAGAGCAAGTAGAGCAGCATTAAGGCCGACTACGCGAATCAGCCGAAAGCTAGAGATGCACCAACCCGCGGAGCTAGCCGAGCAACGTGAAGACCAACGTCAACCATTCGAACCAAAGATCAGAGGAGCACCAGTCCGAACCCAGCAACATGAAGACTAGCAACAACCATTCACGTTCAGGAATGTCGGAAATCAGAAGAACACAAACCCGTGAAATAAATCGAAACACATGAAGACCGACCACATCCAAACAAACGTCGAGTCCAAGAATGTAAAGAATCAGAGGAACACCAACCCGTTTTGTTTGATCATAGTACCGCTTCACTACAAGCGCCCGAAGACGAGCGAGCAGCCGGTCAAGAGCCCAAAGACGAGCGAGCAGCTGATCAAGAGCCCGACGACGAGCAAGCAGCCAGGCAAGAGTCTGAAGATGAGCGCAAGCAGTCGATCAGAAGCCCGAGGACGGACCAGAAGAGTTGAAAAGAAGTTTAGCTCAAAACTTCCCCATTTAATGACTTTTAGAATTAATGTATAGGTTTTCCCTAGCATTCTTTTCTCTCTTGTCAATTTCTGAATAGACTTTGTGTATAGGTTGCACATTCCCTTTGAATTTATTTAGATCGATGTGTATAGGGTTCCCCACTCCCTATTTTATTTGCGAATGACCGAGTGTCAAAATTCATATTGAGAAAATCCACCACTTTGAAAACACGCGTTTTTAAAATTGTTTTCTAAAAATTGGTTTCTTTTGGCATGCACGTATAATAAAAAAACGAATAAGGGACTACCCCTCACATCTATATATCATTCATCAACTCTGCTTTATGGGGTGAAAACTCACGGTATCTACAGGAGGCATCCCCTAAATAAACAATGTCAACAAATACAACCGAGCGCAAAACAAAAAACATGCATTGCATACATGACAAAAAGGTCACATGCACTTACAGTCAGTCCAAAATCATCAGCAATACATGAATCTCGTCCACACTCACGAGCATCACACACTCATGTGTTTCATCATCACTTGCCACACACCAGCCTTCATCCCAATATCTCAACCTCCAAACTAATCTTCAATAGGATGGTGAAGAACACCAGAGAGTTTGAGCCTTTTCCAAACCCAGAATCACCATGGGCACCAGTGACCAGAATGATTGAAAAAAAGAAGAAGAAGAAGAAGAAGAAGAGTGCAGTCGTTTCCATATCGTGGGGCTACCATGCGGGAGTTGTCACTCCCTAAAATCCAAAATCCAGGAGCCAATCACCAACCCGACCTCGCTCGAGAGTTACTTCTTAGACAACAACCCCAACTGTTAGACCATATCCAAGACCGACACTGACGGGATGAATTTCATGGACCATCAACTAGAGCCGACTCAAGCGAGACTAGGTGTAGCCTTACCACGCATGCATTGCATCCAAAAAAAAACAAACAAACAAACATTCAGTCAAAACTTGAAGTCAACCATCTTCATTCATCATTTTCAGCATTTGACACATCCTATACATAGTAACTCCATATTATCACAACACATTGCATGGTAGATCGTTGCATTTGCATACTCCCGTATCGAAACGACGTCTTTGGCGAAAATCTTGATTGATTGCTTGAATAGAGCGCGTGAACCACGTAACTCTCGACCCATCAATGAACACAAGGGTCTCATCAAAATCAGCACCACAAACCAAGAGTAGTGCGCGAAGAGCGGTATTTTCTCTTGAATTCTGAAAGAGGGTATTGGACCATCCACTGAGCGACGAGGGAAGGTAGAGAGAGCCAATCAAGGTAAAACCATGAGCGACTTGTGCTTTCCTTCAGCACATGGAGAGGCATAATTTAGAGTGAGATCAATGTCGATAGCAAGATACGAACTGTGGTTCATGCAAAGATTGAGAATAGTAAGAAAACAATTATTGACTAATGAGAATGACGAGGCACCTAGGAATAAAAATCTCCACAAAACCAAAAAAGCTTTGACTGCCCTGTACATAATCCCTTAGTGAGCCCCGCTGAGCCTTTCATAAAAAACTCTTTCTTCAAAAAAAAAAACTCCACAACATGCCACCCCACATATACATACCTACCCTTGCAATAGAGGATCTCGAAGGAGCCGGAGCCATGGCCTCTCCCCCCACCATCTTTCACAAAAAGAACATCAAAAATGTGCAAAGAAATCAGTGAGTCAGTGCAACTCCAGAGCCGAACACCAAAAAGAACATCAAAATTGTCCAAGAAGATCAATGAGCCAATGCAGCTCCAAAGCTGAAAGCCAAAATGAAAGGCGAAGAACGCTTGAGAAAGTCGATGAGCCAAAAATGAGAAGAAAGTTCGAACCGTACACAGAAGAGACAAGAAGGAGAAATCCAAATCGAAAGGACCAATGATGTCCCGAAGAAACCAATAAAAGGTTATCGAAACCTGTCTAATCATTCCACCCATGGCAAAGGTGAAACACATCCTAATTTGCACAAAAGCTCCACAATTCCCAAATAAATCCTCCAGTCCCATGTGACGTACATCACACCTCTCAGCCCCGTTATAACCCAGCAAAAGACCTCTGACTCGTAAGTCAATGAGCGTTAACTGAAAGTATCAGATCTGAAACATGAATCATAAGCTTCGTACTTGTTATCAACATGTCCTGTCATACTAAAGGGACCATGAGCGTATGAGCGTGACCTTACCCCACAAGGTCTTATGAGTGCGAGTGAATCTTCAGTCTAAGCACCAAATCATGAACAACCTACCCCATTGTAGGAAAGGAACTTGTAAGGATTGGAAAGTCCAGAACCTCGAAAGAAATTCTAAGGAAAATACTGCTCCGAGCTTCGAGAGCATCATCACACCATTTGCACACACAACCATACTCATGAAAGATTGACCCATATCCCTCCGTGAGTGGAAAGTGATTCACGCATTCTAGCTCAACAATCACTCAAGATTAAACTGAAGATGTCTTATATTCGTAAACCTCATATTAATAGAGATAGGACTGTACCTTCTCTCCAAAAATTGCATACACATTTTGCATCGTATTTGCATGCATCATAACCACTTCATTTTCAACATCCGGCTGGTAAGAACCATGCCTAGTCTTGTGGAAGGTCGACTTCAGCTTCCCGCTACCGAAGCTCAACTCAAAATCAAAAGAAATCAAAACCAAGGCCATCCGGAGCCATACGACGATCTTCCCGGAGCCATCCAGCGTCATCGGGCCTCATCAACATCATATCCAAAACCGAACTAGAGCCATGCGAGAGTCATCCTCAAACGTTGAGACCGTCCTAGAGACCTCAAGACTATACACGAGCCATTTCGTCACCAGGGCTTTGCCTACAAAGTTCGAACTACGTCAGGTCTGATCTCAATACGGAATTGAGTACGTAGGCAGCCCACCCAGGGTGCGACCACCTCAAAGGAAAAATGCCCCTTTTCTTCCTCGCTATCACCAAATTGAGCCATCTTGTAGCCCTTTCCGGAGCCATCCCGAGCTATCCTGGAGCCATCATGAGAGAACCCTGAAGTCATAACCGGGCCGAAGCCGTCCATACATGACCAAGAATTTATCTACCACATCAAAATACGTCAAACACGACACAGTCCACCAATCACATCAACCCACCATTCGACTCAAAATCTCAATTCAAATCGAAACCCACTAACCACCCCAGAGTCGTTGCTTGTAATGGGGTCATGAATCATGTCGGAGCCCTCCGACCACACCGGAGCCACCCGACCGCACTGGGGCCATCAACGTAATCTGGAGCCATCAGTTCATACCGGAGCCATCACCACATGCCAAAGTCATCTCAAAATTTGAAACAACTCTGGAGCCGTCTGCTCACACAGAAATCTACATCCACAAACAGGGAGTTTGATTCAATTAATGCATTTATTCTTGAACATCTTACATCGCAGATCATTTGCATGTACCCACAAAAGTTCGTTCACAATCAAATACTCACAACCTGCTAGGCAGCTATTACGCTACTAGTACGGTCCCACCACTTTTCCTCCACTAGGAAAGCTATTACGCTACTAGTGCGAGATCATTTCATATCCGCCTGCTAGGCAGTTATTACGCTACTAGTACGGTCCCACATTTTCCTCCACTAGGAAAGCTATTACGCTACTAGTGCGAGATCATTTCATATCCGCCTGCTAGGCAGCTATTACGCTACTAGTACGGTCCCACCACTTTTCCTCCACTAGGCAAGCTATTACGCTACTAGTGCGAGATCGTTTCATATCCGCCTGCTAGGCAGCTATTACGCTACTAGTACGGTCCCACATTTTCCTCCACTAGGCAAGCTATTACGCTACTAGTGCGAGATCGTTTCATATCCGCCTGCTAGGCAGCTATTACGCTACTAGTACGGTCCCACTTTTCCTCCACTAGGCAAGCTATTACGCTACTAGTGCGAGATCGTTTCATATCCGCCTGCTAGGCAGCTATTACGCTACTAGTACGGTCCCACCACTTTTCCTCCACTAGGCAAGCTATTACGCTACTAGTGCGAGATCGTTTCATATCCGCCTGCTAGGCAGTTATTACGCTACTAGTACGGTCCCACATTTTCCTCCACTAGGCAAGCTATTACGCTACTAGTGCGAGATCGTTTCATATCCGCCTGCTAGGCAGCTATTACGCTACTAGTACGGTCCCACCACTTTTCCTCCACTAGGCAAGCTATTACGCTACTAGTGCGAGATCGTTTCATATCCGCCTGCTAGGCAGCTATTACGCTACTAGTACGGTCCCACATTTTCCTCCACTAGGCAAGCTATTACGCTACTAGTGCGAGATCGTTTCATATCCGCCTGCTAGGCAGCTATTACGCTACTAGTACGGTCCCACCACTTTTCCTCCACTAGGCAAGCTATTACGCTACTAGTGCGAGATCGTTTCATATCCGCCTGCTAGGCAGCTATTACGCTACTAGTACGGTCCCACATTTTCCTCCACTAGGCAAGCTATTACGCTACTAGTGCGAGATCGTTTCATATCCGCCTGCTAGGCAGCTATTACGCTACTAGTACGGTACCCATTCAAAGTATTATAGGTTCGTCATAAGTCCTATAGCTAGATATCAAGAGGTCTAGTTGAGGCACTCCTAAGTCCTCGTACTTTCAATCGCATTCTAGGCCCGTCATAAGCCCTAGGACTGGATATCAAAAGGTCTAGTTGAGGCACTCCTAAGCCCTCGTGCACCCTAAACCAAATCAGATTGTTAGTATCCTAGGCCCGTCATAAGTCCTCGTACTTTCAATCACATTCATGCACTCACGGTCGCATCCCTATGTACCACTAAACCATTGTGAGAATTTTTGGCGTCCCGTCAACCTTGATCCAATTCTACAAGGGCTTGTAGAATTGAATCAAGGGGAGCCATCTGTAGACACCAAAAATTCTCACCCCATAAAGCAAATTCGAAATAATAAGAGGGGTCGTCGCCTTTCTTTTTCAAAACATATTAGCATGCGTGCCATAACGAAACCGTCATTTTTCAAAGCATTTCATAAAAACGCGATTTTCCAAAAATGAGTTTTCAAACAGTAATCCAGTTTTAAACCCAGTACGGGCTGAAACTCTAGTATTATTTTCTCCCGTGAAGATATTGATTTCAGACTCAGCATAGCCGGTTAGCATATTCTCCATACAACCCAATGGTTCTGGGTTCGATTCCTAGATAAGGCGTTTTTCTATTTTATTTCTCGTTTAGCTTGCAACACGACTTTTGTTTTATAGTCCACTGTATAAACTGAAATTCGCCACAGCTCAAGTGGTCAAGGTGTGATGGGCAGTGCTTGAAAACCTGAGTTCGAAACTTGGCCCAGCCAAGTTTCTTTTGTTATTTTTTTCGGTCTTGTTTTCCTTTCTCCCCAGCCCAAACGCAGCCCAACTTGGACTCGATTTTTATTATCCTATTGCCTCTCATAAAACCCAAAACAAAAAAAAACGGTATGGGGCTGCTCTTTTTGAAATAGCCGATCAAGACCACATGATGGGCATGGTCTGTCGTTCTCCCCCAAATGTTCATCTCCCTCTTCTTCCAACAGAGACCCACGCTGAAAATGTCAAAACCAAGAAGCAGCAGTTTTGTTTTTCGATGTTCCTCCACCTCAGGCTCCACCCCAGCCTCGGTAATCCGACATCTAAAAAGAAAGAAAGAGCAGAACACGAAGGTATGGAGGATGTTTTTTGAGAGAACCCACAAAGACAATGCAGTATGGGTATGTTCTTGAGAAGAACATGTTACTTCCCCCCAAAAATCCACGGGATGTCTCCTCGGTACTTCAAACCGGAAGACATTTGAAGGCTATGAATAAACCCATCGACAAGGGGACGAGGGGAGGACGCTGGACCTTCGAATCATCACTCCCAACCACCCCTACCACGAACTCTCTCAATCGAATCGCCCTCGAATCTCATCATCTTCTTCATTTCTGTCGGAAGAACGCCTCCATCGCACCCATTCATCCGAGAACCTCCACCCGACCATTTTTCTTGCCCCCGACCTTCGAATCATCACCTTCGCCACATTCCCTCAGAAATCGCCACCCACACCCGAGTCGTTTCCTTCGAAAATCTCTGTTCGTCGAATTTTGGCGTCGAGCTGCATCGTCCCGCATTATAAACGAAAGAAAGGGAACGATTTGATCGGAGTTTACTCCACCCATCAAAAACGACGGGAAAATTCCTCTCGAAACTCCACCGGTTTTACTGATGTTATTCTCGTACGTATGATCATTTTCTCTGAATAATTTTGGCCTCGTTTATACTAACCCACTTTGTTGGCGTAAAAAGAGAAAGAGGAAGAAAAAAATGAATGATCTAAGTCTGGTGTTTCCCTCTGAGGGTGCTGAGTGATACAACTTCGGTATGTTTTCACCAGTTCGCTTTGGCTATCGTTTTTCACGTTGCACTTTAGCTCGAGCTAAGCCTATATAATCTACATCTGCTCTTGATAGAAAAGTGAGTTTGCATGGACGTTATGAACCAAGCCATCGATCTGTCATTGATTTCATTTGCCGTGCTTTGATCTGTTGTGTGGAGTGGTGTTTTCACTTCTGGACTATGTTTATAATCTTCTTTTCCTTTCCAGAATTTAGCAACTTGATCCTGGTTGGATTCTGTTGCAAGTGAGAATCGCTAAGTTGGCCATCTGTATTGCCAATCAGTGTATCTTTTTTATGCGAATATATTGCCGTTAAGTGTTATTGGATTTAATGGTGCTTGAGTTTAAGACTCAGGAAGTCTGTGTTGTTCAGGGAGCCTGTAATCAGAAACTTCTATCTGCAAAAGTGAAGTCTGAACTCCAAACCATCTCACTTCACTTATGATTATCAGTTAAACGAGAGGCTGACTTCATTTGATTTTCTCTTTGTCTGCGCAAACTCCCTTGTTTGTTTTGCAGGAAGTTCTTCTTTTTCTGTGTTTGGTTTCTCCGTTCCTAGTATTATCTTCTGAACCTGAGATAACTTTGACACTCTTGGCTATTGTAATGCTTCAATGACTTGATTAGTTCCTTTCTCTGTGTGAACCTATGTGTGGTTTAGCCTCCTGATCATGTGTGCGAGTTTTGTTTGCTAGTTCCTGAACAGATTCGTACGTTCTGCTAAATGTGCTCTTCTGACTTCAACTTTGAGTTTCCTTCATCATCTTCCTGGTACACCAACTCATAACTCAAGTGTTCTGTTAGGATTTATCTGTTTTGAATGGGAATATCCCTCTGTGTGATCATAAAGCTTGTTATGTTCTTGTCCGCATATTGCTGACATTTTGTAAATCTCTGATTCACGTGTGTAATTCATCTGCTCAAACTCTTCTCTCTTATGTCTGTTTGCTCTATTCGGCTGTAAAAAGAAAATAGAGGTGTTCCAACTACCAGATTAAAAGAAAAGGGGATAAAGAGGCTACTGCAATTGTTATCGATTATACTTGCTGCCAGTTTTCACACCTGCTTGCAAATGTCGTTCACCATTTTTACAAGTGACTACATGGTTAGTTTGACAGTGATATTCAATCCTCTACTCATGCCTGTGAAACTTTTTTAAGAAAAAAAATGACCTCAAGAGGAATTGAAACTTCGGCTTTGTGTTGCTCCTCTGGTTAGTAATGAGATGACTGGTTAATGCTTGGCTAGATTAATTTGGAAACCCTGGGTTTTAAAACGACACGGTTTGTCGCCTTGAGATGCTAGTAATGAGTATGAAGTTCAGGTTCTATTTGGTTTCTGATTGAATAAAAAACCGACAAGGAGTCATCATGCTTGTACAGTTGGTAAGACAAAAAAAAATGAATGCTGTTTGAAAAGGAGAATAGTTTCAAATATATATACTCAGGTCGTGGTGAATTCTACTTGTGTCCTGCTTACTTCGTTGATGTATTTTGATCTCGCTTTGCGTTTATTTGTTATTATACACTTCATATTATTGTGTAGTTCAGAGGCCCAAGACTTTAAACCCTAGATAGCCCACTAGGTCACCTTTTTTTTAATCAAAGTCATGGAAGGTACCCCACAGCTAGCTTATTTCTGATTTGTTTTGTGGGGAACAATACCTTCCAAAACTTTAAAGATCTCTCTTAAGCCTTTGAAGGTACTCCACAGCTAGCTTATTTATGATTTGCTTTGTGGGGAACAATACCTTCCACATTTTTAAAGCCTGTCCCAAACCACCCCTTAATTTCACTAAAAAACTTTACCCAAAAAAAAAAATGGAAAAGAAAAAGAAAAGAATTCAGAGCATTGATTATAGCTTAAGGTTTCTCATTCCAAATTCCTCCATTTTTTTTTCAACCCCTCCAATCGAATTATCTCTCACTTTTAATTGATGTTTCATTTCAAAAAGAAATCTCAACTTATTTTGAACACATTTTTTTTCACTTGTAAATAAAAGCCCAATATCGACCCAATTCCAAAGCTTGGCCCACCCCAATCTCAGCCCAGCACAATCTGGCCCGAAGCCCAAATCCAAGGCCCAAAACCCGAAGCCCAAATCCAAGGCCCAAAACCCGAAGCCTAAAAACCCAAGTGGCCCATTAGTCCGATCCGGCCCATTAGCCCAAGAAGCCCACCACCCAAAGCCCAAAAAGCCTATGGCCCAAAATCAAGCAAGCCCAAGTCCACAAAGCCTAAGTCCACAAAATCAAGCAAGCCTAAGTCCACAAAAATCAAGTCAAGTCCACAAGAATAAAACCTTGAACCAAAGGTTGACCTTTGACCTAAAAATTGACTGAATGTTGACTTTGACCAGAAAACCTTGACCTTGACCAAACCTTGACCTTGACCAAAACCTTGACCCAATCATTGACCAAACCCGAATTTTGACCAGGTTCATCTTCCAATACAAGTCAAACCAAATCAATTCCAACACACGTTTCAAACCCGATTCCTTTCAATTCACTTTCAACTTGTAAATACTTTTTCAAAAATCCAAAAAAACCTAAAATTTCAAACCGTCATTTTATTCAAGTTTTCACAAGAAACCATTTTGTAGAATTTTAAAGGAAAAACTCTTCTCACATTACAGAAAACTCTTCTCAAACGCAGAAAGTTCTTCTCACATATACAGAAAGTTTTCTCCTCAAAAACATTTCTCAAAATCAGCGTTTCTTCATCGAGAATTCCGAACAACTTCAAACACTTTCCAACTCAGTTTTTAAACTCCAAAAATAAATTGTTTTCGGGAACATGTAATGTCTAAACACCTTCAAAGAACGTTTTCTTCCTTGTTAGACATCACTTGTCTCTCTTCTAAATAAAAAAAATCCGAGGCGGGGCACTGGGGTCATAACCTCCCTTGTCGCGGTCTGGATCTCTTTAGGCGGGGCATTAGGGTGACAAACCTCCTCTAATTGCAGCCTAGATTTCTACAAGGCGGGGCGCTAGGGAAGTAACGACCTTCCTAGTTGCAGCCGGGATTTTAGAATCGTCTGACTCCCTTCCACTCGATTTCAATGTTTTGATTTTTTTTTTAAATGTTTTAAAACCCGGGAGTTAGAGACGTTATTAGGGTTCGACCGAGAACATCTCCTTCATGGTGTTTCTCTTTGAATCCTATTTTTCGACATAAATTCATTGCCCCATCTTTCGAGCCTCGGCACTTACCATTAATTAAGTGTCGTGTTCGAGGGGTACATAGGGTAATCCCTTGGGATTATCCGCCCTTTTATAACTAAAACGAATTTTGGTTTTAAAATTTTAAGAGAGACAATTCTGAATAAATCAATCCAATCCTTTCATTAGAGCTTCAGTACAAATAAACACTCCTTAATTCTTCCTTGAATCAACTCCAAGTCACAAAAGAACACCAATTGACCAAAATACCCCTCAGCTCTACAAAATGACCAAAATGCCACTCAGCTCTACAAAATGACCAAAACACCCCTCAGCTCTATGAAATGACTAAAATACCCCTCAGCTCTACAAAATGACCAAAATGCCACTCAGCTCTACAAAATGACCAAAACACCCCTCAGCTCTATGAAATGACTAAAATACCCCTAAGCTCTACAAAATGACCAAAATACCCCTAAGCTCTACAAAATGACCAAAATACCCCTCAGCTCTATAACAACCAAAATCCCCCTTTTGCTCCTCAAAACTTCCAGCATCCTTTTAACCTCGTGAAAGTCGAAACAATCTCAAACCTCTCAGCATTCAAACCAATTTCACCAATCAATATCTCAAGACCAGTGTATTTCTCCAAGCTCTTCGAAATCATCTGTTCTTCAATCCACACTC
>JAIOTZ010002230.1:0-21515 GCA_023374045.1 Limonium bicolor | reverse complement strand
TTAGAGTAATTGGATAATGTTTAGAACATTGGCAAGGAGAACTTGATTTGGTGACCGAGATTGAGCAAGGAAAAACCTAAGGAGGAAAGTTTGTGAAGCTTGAAAAAGAACAAGGTAAATGTCTTACCTTAAGGTGTTTAATGCATTAAGGGATGAGATTTAGGTATATGATGAGTGTAGCTTAAGGTTTAAATTAGTAAAGGGCTATATATAACCTAGGAGAAACAATGACTATGTTTGAGAACTTGTGACTAAGGAGCCAATGAGAAAAGAGATAGTTAAACAATGTTGAGATGAATTACAAGAAGCATTTTATTTCAATGGGAGCCTTGTTGTGTGTATTCGCAGGTTAAAGGCAAATATATGTGGAAATTCAGTGGTTAAGATTATTTCATTTAAGGGCCTAAGTGCCAAGCATTTTAAGTTTATACACTATATGATGATGTGGTGTAGTTTTGGTGTAAATTGTGTGTTAAGATGTTGTAATGAGAATTTGAGTGATCTTGGTTGTTTGATGGTGAAAACCAAGTGTTTGGGTGTAACAATATACTAGAGAACCCATGGCAAAATTTAGTGAAGAACCTAAGTGTTTAAGATGTTCTAAGGAGATTTCATGACTAAGGAAGTACTAGGAAGTTTAGAGGAAGTCTTGATGAAAAAGGGTGATTTTAAGGTGTATAATGAGTTAGAATGACCTAGACATGATCATGGAGGATTTAGGAATCAAAAGGATGTACTAGTGTATTTAGGACTTAGGCAAACATTAGTAAACAAGTAGGAGAAAATAAGGTGTTGATGGATGGAGGCATAAACTTGTGTAGAAACTTTGAGTAGTTGCATAAGGAGTTTTAGATGGTGAAAGATGCTTGGGAGATGATGTGATAGTGGTGAGGAAACACTTGGCATAGTGGCTATATTAGGTATGGACCACCACCTAGAAACCTAGTGAAAAACATTACAAGTGTTGGCATGATTACAAGGAAAATGCATAATGACTAAGGTGGATGTTGGTGAGTGATTTAATGTGTTTAGTGGAAGGCTTAAGGTGTATTTGAGGTGCCCAAATGAGGTTAGAACATACTAGGATATATGAGGTGAAGTTTGGAGTTAAATGGGAATTTAGAAACAAGGTTCTGGAGCCGACCGACCTTAGGGACCGGACCTGCAAGGTCAGTCGAGCTCAGTTTACACTACCGGAAAGAGTTTCTGGAACCGACCGAACTTGGGGACCGGACTTACAAGTTCGGTCGGGCTTGTATTTTGTGTACGAATTAAGTCTCTGGAATGGACGGACTTGCAAGGTCGGTCATGCCTAGAATTTTGTACGAGAATTGGTCTCTGGAATCGACCAAACTTGGGACCGGACTTACAAGTTCGGTCGAGCTTAAATTTCCCACGGGGGAAAACTCTCGGGAATGGACCGACCTTGGGGACCGGACTTGCAAGGTCGGTCGGGGTAAAATTTTCAAATGGTAATGCGTCCTGGAATGGACCGACCTTGGGTAAGGTCGGTCGGTAAGATCGGTCGAGCCAAAAACAAAAAAAAAAGAAATTTTAAATTTTAAAGATGATAATTGGTACTAAGGTATGCCATTGGTAGGGTAATAATGATTAGGGACCTAAGAACCCAAGGAATTAAGTTAAGTTAAGTATAAACCTTAAGTTTAAAGTTAAGTTAATATGGTTGAGTGGTAGAGATTTAAGAGGGTATCGAATGGGAATCTTTAGGGATTAAGTGTCTTAAGAAAGGTGCAAATAACTAATGGCCTAAAAATGAATGAATGTGTTAGGTTTATGAATTGGGACTCCGGAAAAGAATAAACAAACGACAGTCGACGGTGAACGGTACAGTCTTTCTTGTGACCTGCTTGCTAACGAGGTGTCCCTCGGCTTGTGTGCTATCTGTTGTTTGTTATGACTAAGACAAGATAAAGCATGCAACCGGATAATAATGTTCTCGTTGTGTATGTGTTTTCTTTACACTAACCCACGAGGCTTAAGGTTAGCTACTAACTAAGCTTGATACTTATTGAGTTAAGGAGAGGATTTGTACATTGGTGGTTGTTGGTTAATACCCGTCAAGGTTTAACTAACACTTGGTATTTAAGACTTTCACTAACCGTAACTTGGGGTGGGAGTGAGGAATCCGGAATGGTACCGGCACATGTGTATTGGGGGAGGTCAGTATCTGAATCAGATCCGACTTCCAAATAAGACTTGTCATTAGACTCGTCGCCTAGGGTCAACAAACCGACCCACCACCCGGACTACTTTGAGGTGGGAGGCACATTAAGGATGGCGTGGGGGATCAAGCCTACATCCCCAACAAATTAAGGAAGGTCGCTTATTGCTGGATAGTGCACTGCTACTTGCTAGGGTTAACCAAGCCCTACAAAAATAAGCAACCAATTAAGGGCTAACCAATCTAATAGCGGAACGGTTGGCAATTATAAGGTTAAGGAGATTGTGGATTTAAGGAGTTAAGATCTAACTCACTTATTAAGGGAACGCATGAGTCGTTCATTTGCATTTGAGCTATTTATGTTCATTGTGGTATGTTGTTTTATTGCATTTCATATTATGTTTATGATGCTAATCAACTTCCATGCTATCGACAATTAGTCGTCGTAGCCCCGTTAGCTTGGGGGCCACGAGAGGGTCGTACCAGCATTCGTGCTGACCCCCTTTGGGGGCTGTTTTTACACTTGCAGGTAAGCGGCCGATGAAGTCACAACACAAGAGTAGGAGCGGGTAGCCCTAGGTGGGACTTTATTTTGAGTACAGGTAGCGCCTGTGCACCCGTCTGTTAGTAGTTGAACTTGAGATATTATGTGGTTTTGAAGATACTTAAAACTCAGATGGTGTATGTGTTTTGGATGTACGGTTGTAAATATTTAAGTAACGGTATTTCTTGTTGATTAGACCGTGGCAAGGTACTGGTGATAGTTTATTTCCGCTGCGACGTTTAAGTATTATTTGTTAAGTTGCGATAACCACGATTGGCTTAGGACGGGGTGTTACAAGTCACAAACACATACCAATTTCCTCCAAAACTTTTTATTTTCATAGGTCCACATAAGTCCATGTGAAGTAATTCAAGTGGCTTGGATGTACTAACTAAGTTCTTTGATTTGAAAGAAGTCTTAGTTTGTTTGCTTCTAGCACATGTATCACAAAGATTGGTCTTAGATTTCTTAATCTCAGGGAGACCTCTTACTAACTGTTTCTTGACAAGTTTTCTTAACAAGGAAGTGCTAACATGCCCTAGTATTTTGTGCCATGGTGTAGAGTCATCTATTAAAGCAGTCAAGCATGGAAGATTTGAACTGTCAATATCCTCTAGACTAGTTACATACACATTTTTCCATCTTTTTCCCTTTAACAACTCCTTACGATTTTTCTGATTTACTATGCTACAATGTGTAGAGTAGAAATGAACTAAGTTGCCTTTATCACAGATTTGAGATACACTAAGCAAATTGAATTTTAAACCGCTAACTAAATTGACATTATCTATGACATAATCTAACGTAAAACCAACCTTACCTACACCGATGATTTTTCCTTTCCTATTGTCGCCAAAGGAAACTGTTCCATGGCTTCCTGACTTGAGTGAGAAGAACTTCTTTTTGTCTTCAGTCATGTGTTTAAAGCACCCGCTGTCGATGTACCAGCAGGGGTCCATTCCCACTCGATCCTACACTTAACATGTTAGTGGTGTGGGGTTAGGGTCTACAGCAGGGGTCCATTCCCACTCGATCCTACACTTAACATGTTTTACTACCCATTTTAGTCCTGTACCTTTGAGTTGCCAGTGCCCCATGAATCATGTTCTATAGCATTTGGCTTCATGATGACCAGGTTGTCTACATAGATGGCAGATACCGCTACGACTGGTCTCTGACTGGTACCCGACCTGTCGTTTGGTTCTCCTCATGGGTGTCTTAGGAACAGCTTCTAGCTTAGCATGTTTTTCATTGAATGTAACTAGTTCCTTTTATTTTGCGTTAAGCGCAACAATCAGTTCATCGATTTCAGGTTGTTTTCCTAGTTTCAACTTTTCATGAGCGGAGAGAATTTCACTATAGTCTATTTGCAATTTCATGAGTGTCCTCATGAGGTTATCTACCTTGGCTTTGCCTGAATTTTTCTTTAATTCTTTATTTTCCTCCAAGAGTTCCTTGTTTTCATTTCAAATACCTCTGGTTGATCAACTAGTATGAGAGAAAACTTTCTAAGTCCTAGAAGTTCAGCTTTTAGAATTCTCTGCTTGAGTTTATAATGGTTTACCTTGTTTTGGCCTTCTTCCTCTGTGTGTCATTGTCTTGTGCCATCAGGAAAACTTCCTCAAGGCATAGATGAGCCTTTTCATCCTCTGAGATATCACTATCTAAGGTTTAGTTGTCATCGCTTAGTTCAGAGTCTCCCCATGCAGTAACAAAGGCTTCTTTCCTTGGCCCTTTATTGAATAATCGTCAGACGGGCTTCTTGACCCTGCCGTTGTCTTCTTGGGGTCATTGAGGACAGTCTTTGATGTGGTGTCCGCATCTTGAACACCCAAAACATTTGTCATTGTTTTTCTTTTGATCATCCGACTCCTTAGGCTCCTTCCCTTTCCTCATTTTATTTCTTATGAACTTCCGACAGTACCTCTTAGCATAGAGGACCATTTCATCATTGTTATCTCCTGACTCGGATCTTTCATTTTCAACTACTTGAAGGGCTATGCCTTTTCCTTTATCTCTTGATGAGCTTTATGAGTTTCTTTGTTGTAGTTTTAACTCGAAAGCTATTGGAGATCCTAGCATGTCTGCCAAAGACATCTTGGAGAGATCATGTACCTCTTGCATGACATTGACTTTGCTATCGAAGAAGGCAGGAAGAGATCTGAGGAACTACCAAATTTGATCCTCATTTGAGATGGTTCTTCCAAGTACCAACATTTCATTGATGAGCTTGGTGAACCTTATGTGCATTTCATAGATACTCTCCTTTTATTCCTTTTTGAATAGCTTCCAATGGGTCAATAGCAGCTCAATGCGGGTCTTTTTGATCTCATCATTCCCTTCATATGTGACCTCAAGAGTTTTCCAAATCTCATGAGCCGTTTTAGCTGAGGCTACCTTGGAGTATTGTTCATGTAGTAGTGCGCAGTGTAGAATTCTTACTGCTCGTGCATTGAAAATCAGCTTCTTGTTTGATCATCCGTCATGTTGTCTACTGATATGTCTTGTCCTTGAGCATCTTGGAAGGTATATTCACCACGTGATATACCCTCCACATCCTAGGATCATCAGACTTGATATGAAACTCCATTTTGTTCTTCTAGTGAGTGTAGTTGTCTCCATTAAAAAGTGGTGGTCTATTTGGTGTAGAACCTTCTTCTAACGCTAGTAGGCTTGCATGAGTCATTTTGATCCTCTTCCAAAGTAGTTAACTTTATAGAAGAGACCTGCTCTGATACCAAATGAAACTGGCTGGCGCTCCTGATGCGTCCCCGACCGGTCGTGGACGTATCGTTGACTTAAATAAACTTTGATAGTTTAAGGAAAGACACGAGATAAACCTTAAACTGGAAACTCCATTTTCGATTGAGAAATTGCACACACAAAATTCACTCAATCTCCCTCGCCCTACACACAGACTCTCGCGACAGTTTCGACTTTACCCCTAAAGTCCTTAACCCTCACCTGACTATCGGCCTATGGTTCACCAACTGCTCCCCGACCTTTCAGTCTATCAAATACCCAAAGTATTGACACTCTAACCCAGTCCTTACTAGCTCACCAACTCTAGTACTTACACACACTCTTGTCTGACTCACACTTGCTCAGATTGTATCTCTTCTTTTTATCTCGCAAGCTTGATTTACATA
This sequence comes from Limonium bicolor, assembly GCA_023374045.1. NCBI lineage: Eukaryota > Viridiplantae > Streptophyta > Magnoliopsida > Caryophyllales > Plumbaginaceae > Limonium > Limonium bicolor. The sequence continues at coordinate 15,640 of JAIOTZ010002230.1, read as the reverse complement.
GGACATAAATGCTCATATATATATATACACGTTAGTTAAGGTGTAACTAACGGCCTATGAATATGTAGACTCTAGAAGTAGATTACTCCTTCTTCTCTTATTATAATAGTCACACCCTACTGCAGATTATCTTCCAACTTGATCTAGAGCTATCAACACACGTGTTGCCTTGCAATTAGGCAAGTTGGTGGCGCGTCTCCCAAGTGGTCGGTCACCACATGCACACTTCAACTTGTATGACCTTGTCTGGTCAATTAATGCTCATAAATGCTCTCTTCTAAATTTATTTTGGCTATGTAATGATGTTCATTAATAGCCTTTGTTTATCTTGTTATCTTGCACATTAATGAGCTTCTCCTTTTGTCGTGAGCTAGTTGCTTATGTGGGTGTGACACATCTGAGTGAGTTTGTCGACGTTGCTAACATATTTCAGCCCTTGTTTAATGTCTGATGCATGAGATATGTGACGGTGTGGTTCTTGACTACTTGTGTGTTGCTAGAAGTTCTCCGGAGCTCTCACAGATAGGTGCCCGGCTGGTTGGGCACATGTCTTTGGTTGAGTGTGCTTGCAACCTTGCGTGTTAAGCCACTCATGACTTAAGTGCGCTTGTAACCTTGCATGCTAAGCCACTTATTCACCTGTTTATCTAAATGATAAGCTTGAAAAACATGTTAGATAAACACCACAAGTTTGCTATCATCAAAACTAAAGGTCCTTGACTTAATAGTTGGGTGACCCGCATGCTTCATGAATTGGTTGTGAGGAGTATACAGCCAGTTCCAGTGAGATTAGATAGCCAGGCCGCCATTTATATAGCATGGAACCCGGTCCTGCATGAAAAAAACCAAACATATTGAACTTGATGTTCATTTCGTTAGGCAGAAACTGTAGGAAGGATTAATCATGATGGAATTTGTCAGTTCTAAGGACCAGCTGGTGGACCTTCTTACTAAAGCTCTTCCTGGAAAGGCTTACCCCTTGCAGATTTAGAAGATGGGCCTGAAGTTGGACGTCAAATAATCCTGTAGATTGAACAACGGTCTTAATGTTACAAACCTTAGATGGTCATCTGCTAAGGTTTGAGAGGGGGTGTTAGGGACTGCTAGTTTGATTAGGATTATAGATTATAGTTTCTGTTGTGGTCATTGTTTTTCTACTGTAATATGTGTATTAAGGAGTATGGCTCTATTAGTTTAGTAAGTCAAGGGGCAGCTGACCTTCATTCTCAGTCAGTAGGTTAGAGTTAGCCGTTTTAGAATTTAGTATTTAGTAAGTCTACAGAACTGGTGTGTGGTATGTAGTACATTTTCTGGAGCTCTCTTTCCTCTCTCCTAACTCTGTCTCTAGATTGATGATGAATTAGAAAGAAAGTGTTACAATTCTTGAAGAATCTTTCAACATGCTTGGCGAAACTTTGCAGAACTAGATTTTTGGGCAAGGTAAGTTGCTCCAATGTTGTCACAATACAACTGTGTTAGGTTTTGCTGGTAAATACCAAGTTCACTCATAAAACTTTTGTACTTAAATTACTTCTGATGTAGCGGTGACCAATGCCCTGTACTCTACCTCTGTTGAGGAGTGAGCCGTTTTTCTCTGTTTGGGAGAGCTCCAGGAAATCAAATGCTCACCAAGGAAGATACAAAACTTGGTCGTGGAGCTCCTATCATGGAGCGAGCTAGCCTTGTCAACATCAGAGAAAACCCGGAGATTGCCAAGAAGAGTGGTAGAGAAGAGGCCAAAGTGTCGAGTATGAGGCAGGAATTTAAGAATACGTTTTATGGCCTACCAATGTATCTGTCTTGGCTGTTTCACAAACTGACATGTTTTCTTTGCTCCATAGGCAATGTCTGGCTATGTGAAGGCTAAGTATTGTAGACTACCTATAATACTGGAAACAAAGTAAGCTCAATATATTGTAAACTGGCAGTGTCTGACACCGGGGTAGTAGTACATTTTCAAGTCTTCATCTGGGGTTTTCTTGGAGATCTGTAATATACTAACACTGGGATAACAATAGGTCATATTTGGTGCGAGTACTAGAGATTCCTAGCCATATAACTCTTTAATTGATGCAGGAGCTGGGAGCTCGTTCTTGTGATAAAAATTTCATCCTCATAGACTATATCTTGATTTCTTCTGAATATGAGTAAAAGGTTTGTGTAGTAGATATGGTCTAAACCCAATATGAACTAAAAAAGAACTTTGTTCATAGAACCATGCTTTAGGAGATCATTCTAGGCCACACAAGGCCGTTTTGATTTATTTGGGTCCACAATAAGGGTTGTCTGATGTGAAATTTCTTCCTGAAGAAAAAGCATTTTGAACATCAATCTGGTATAAGCTAGTTGAGGGAGGTAGAAATAGCTAGAACAAGCCTTATAGTAGCAATCTTTCACTACTGAACTGCAGGTTTCTGTATAGTCGACCCCGGACCCTTAACAACAAGCCTGGCTTTCCGTCTTTGTTTTTATCACTTGTTTCCATTCGTGGTGCACAATGGCCTAATTGTATGTTGGTTCACCTGGCCTAGTTTTTGAATTAGTAGTCATAGTGTAAAGTTGTCAGTTGTCCTCATATGAAGCCCAGATATATTGGTCCTTATATAACCTGGTGAGCATTAAAAGGCATTTCCCAGCTTTTCTATGTTTTATAAAATTCATCCACCTCCTCAAAAACTTATTTAAAATATATTTCCCACCAAAAACACACTCCTCATTTTTAATGTCAAATTTTCCTCGTGAAAATTTGTTTTTTATGAATTAAAATTCCTTAGAAACACTTTATATTATTTAGACAATTAAAATATATGATTTCCTTAGGCTACAAATCAAATTACCATATCTACTCTTGGTGATATCTCTTGCAAAATTGAATAGACTAAAAACATGAAGAGTGTTTTGTGTAAATGAAAGTTTCTAATATTCTGTCCTAGCCCGGGGAAGGAAAGTTTGTTCTATCTGTATTATTTACATTAAACAATAAACTGCTACAATAGGTGACCACCTAATTTTGGTTTGGTTCCCTAGAAAATTAGTTTTAAATAGAAGTTGTTTATAATATATGTATATTTTTGAACAATATTAACTCACTTTTTGTAGAATCGAACAATCCCAAGATTCGATCCTATGATCCGATCCTAAGGATCACTTACGATCCTACACTAGAATCACGATGCTAAAAACATTGGTTCTACCGTTTTTAATTGCTGAAAATCTGCTCTGAATACCAAAAGTCATAGCGGTTGGAAAACCATATGACGTCTTAGCTCCACTAGTGTTCGGCACTGGATTCGGTCCTGGCCTTGTTAGCAATCCCTGGACCAATCTGGACTAATTTGTAGCCACAGGATCAAGAGACATGTTAATGGAGGGCTCATTATATTAAATTATTTTTAAAAGATAAAACTTTTAATAGTGGTGGTTAGTGTTACCGATTTTGTTGGGATTTTTTATTTTGTAAAGTTTACAAATAACGAACCGCAAGTCATCTGCATCACGCCACTCCCTCCCCTCTGTTCTGCATCACGCCACTCCCTCCCCTCTGTTCTGCATCACGCCACGCTTCTTTCCCTCTTCAATGAATTCAAAATCTCTTCAACAAATACGCAGCATAATTGGACTTTGCACGTCTACTGCAAGCAAACCCGCTGATTAATTGCAACTTTGTCCTCTGTTATATTATATTAGTATAATTCTAAAACACCCATTAAACTAGTTTTGCAATTGAAAATTCATCCAGAGAATTCAGCATTTGTTAAGATGGAGAAACATGGAGGTATTCTGATAGAGTCGCCAAAGTATGGACGCTTTTGTTGATCTGTCAGAGAGGCCAAATGATCAAGCTTCTACATTCTACACTTCTAATAAATTCTGTTATTCATCCAACCCCCCTAGATTCGTCAAGCTTGCAATTGTCTCTGCTGACAGATGTCGATGACACAAGAAATATGATTGGAAGTGAAATTGTTGATTTAAACATGGGGTCGACATCATTGTTACAAATTGATCTGAACTGTTACCCCGATGATTGTTGTGTTAATGATGGTGGAGTTCAACAACTTACCCACGTTGAAGAACCCCAGGAAGAGGATCCTCTGGTTAAAGATTGCGAAGGTTAGTTTTGTATAATTGTATTACGTTTTTATTATGTATTCAATTTTAGTCGGAACGGATATAATATACCTGTGCAAACAGTTTGTAATGGTATATCGTACAGACAGAACTGGTAGTTTAATGACAGTTACTTGTATTATGTACACATATGATTGGTATGTAATCAACTAATGATGTGTTTATTAGGTTTTGACCGTGTTGTTTGTTAAATGAATAAAGGTATTTAACAATACAATCATTAAATCTTTAAAATATAGAAAGTGGTAAGGGGATACAATTGCCCCTGGATAGTAATGATAAATTGTTGCTTTCTGTTTTTTACAGTGGTACAACGTTAAACAACCACAGGTTTTGAAATGTCAAAAACCTGGTACTTTATAATCATAGGTTATACACATTGCAGCCCCTGTAATAGTTTTATTTTAAATAAATTATTGGTATGTAATCAACTATTTTGGCTACTAATTATGCAGGGCTCAGTGTATTAACACCACAAAATGAGGAGTACTGGAGAAAATTAGAGTTCGCGTCTGTTATTAGCTGCAAAAAGTTTTATGTCGACTAGCAAGGACAAAACCGTTTGTCGTGAGAACTGAATATGGTCGAAAAGGCAAGAAGTCGGAAATTCCAGAGTACGTCAGAATGGCATGTAACCGGGCGGGCTTTAAAAAGGGAAGTAAGAAAAATCCTAAAAATCAGATTACAAACCCGGAAGAAGCTGCAGACATTGTGAACACAGTTAAGAAGAAAAAGAGGCATGAGACGAGAACTGGGTGCAAGGCGCACATGTATTTTAGATGGAACAAAGTCAAGAATGTTACTACCTAGACAAATGGGAGGATGAACATAATCACGATTTTCTGGATGAAGAGGAAGCATTCTTACTCCCTGTAAACCGTAAATTAAGTGAGTCGCAAAAGGGTTCGCTGAGACTGCTGAGCGTGCTGGATTAACACTACGGTCATCATATGAGTTAATGAGCATACATGCAGGTGGCAGAGATTGTTTAGGATTTCTAACAAGATCTTAAAAATCATCTTGCCCGCAAGAGACAAAAAGCATGAAACATGGTGAAGGCACAAAGTTATGGGAGCATTTTAGAGAACGTGGATTTATATCCCCGTGTTTCTATTATGATGTAGAGTCGACAGTGACGAGAAGATAGCAACATATTTTGGGCTGACGAACGTATGCGAATGATTACGCGTACTTTGGTGATGTTGTCACTTTTGACACCACATTTCGTACGAACAAGGCATACCGTCCTCTCGGTGAGTGCATACAGTTTGACATAGAAAAATACAATAATTTACATATAGTTTACACATTATATTTATAGTTGCATGTTTACTTTTTTCAGGAGTGTTTGTTGGTTTTAATCACCATAGGCAGACTTGCATATTTGGAGCGGCGCTAACTTTTTGATGAAACAGCCGAATCATTCATATGGCTTTCAAGTCTTTTTTTTAAGATGTATGAAAAAACAACATCCCTCGACTATATTCACTGATCAAGATGCTGCAATGGCAGTTGCTATACCTGTCGTATTTACGAATACATATCATGGGCTTTGCACGTGGCACATCATGCAGAATGGTATGAAAAATCTTGGGTCAAAGTTCAACAACGAATTCTCAAGGATAATAAAGAGGATGATGTATGATGTTGAAACAGAACCAGAATTTGAGAATTTATGGAAAGACACCATTTTCCGTTTCTGTCCTAATGGTGGTTCTGATGGGCATTGGTGGCTAAAAAGAATATATCAGAAAAGGTTTCAATGGGCATGGCCTTGGATGAGACTACAATTCACTGCAGGTATTCGATCTACACAACTTGTAGAGTCTTTCAATGCGACAATCAAGGACTTCCTCCGTTCAGACCTTCACATAGATGAGTTCTTTATGCATTTTGATCGTATGGTCCAAAATACGAGGTTAACTGAAATGCAGAGTGACTACAATTCAATACAAAAGTTGAGACACAATGATTATCCGTCAAGTGTAGTCATGAATCATGCAGCAACATTGTACACCGATAGAATATTTAAGGTGTTGCATGATCAATACAGCAAAATGTTGGCATATCGTGCTGTCCCTGTTGACAGTAGTCTATTCACGTCGTTGAAGAAATTTAAGGTTTACAAGAACAATGCTGAAGACCATGGTATTATTAGAGATGTTTTTGTTGACACAGACAACTTGGTTCTCCAATGCTCTTGTCGACTATTTGATTATTTTGGTGTTCTATGTTGCCACATACTCAGGGCAATGGATATTCTATCTAGTATGGGTTGTGATGGTTTGTCAACAATACCAGATAAATACATACTGAGAAGATGGAGGGTGAAGGCGAAGGATGGCAAACAGTACTCGAGCATGTGTTTTAATCTTGACGGAAATTCTAGCCAACATGATCCACATCAAAATATGGTGTTAAAGTTGCTGAAGATAGGTAGCCAAGCTTGTAGTCGTCCAGACTATTATGAAAAGATTGCACCTGAAGTTGACCGCTTATCCAAAATGATGGATGATTTGATTACGGAAGATACAAATGTCGCCTCATCCTCTGGTGCAACAGGTATGTATTGTAACGTGTTGTTATATGTACATGTGTGCTACCCTAGATTTATAGTTATTTCACTTTTTTTTATTGTAGGACAAACTTCACAGGTTACACCAATCCCAACACTCCTTACACGTGATAATACCATAAAGTCGAGAAGGAGACTCAAGAGTGCTGTGGAGATGAGACAAACGACCACAAAGAAAAAAAGAAAGAACTAGGAATGTTGTTTATTGTTATGGTTCCATACTTTTCTCAGTCCAGTATTATGTCATTATGCAACAGTTGTTGTGTTGATTTCAGAGTGTACACAAAAACCGAGTGGTATAATTTCATTTTTTAAAAAATTAAATCCTTTTCAGCATTAAAAAACCAAATAATACCATTATCTTTTAAGGGGAAGATGTGTTATTTTAGCTAGGTGACTGACAGTGTTCGCAGACAATGACTTATTCTTATTGGTGTTTTCTTCATGGTTTTAGAATATGAGTTGTTTGGTATATTATAAAGAAGTCGTTAGTATTTTACTAAAGCTGCCATGGTATTATGTTACACCAGTATAAGTATAAAATGAGGTACACAAGAAAACAATTATCTGGTATCGCATCCCGTAGCCACTCCACATCCAAATATAACAATCATTCCATACACATATCATGACCATAAATGCCAAACACCTGATGCGTGTTAAGCCAATTATGACAATTATTCAGCAAACTTAAACACACTGTGCACCTGTAACACAATTGAGTACGATAAAATCTTTGAGATCAAAAGAGAACTTAACATTGTCATAAAATGCAAATGTATGTGGCGGCAATTGTACCAACGGAACATTAGAACTGACTACCATCTGTTTTCACAAGCTGCTGCCTAAATTAAAATATAGTGTCCTAGTCTAATGTCAAACAAAATCAAGAAACAACAGAAAAAAAAAGTAGCCACCACAGTCAATAACATATTAGAATCCTTGATAAATCTCTACACTCCGCCAAATCTAACTCTCTTTCTCTTCTGTTGTATCCGTTGACCCTTTTTTTCATCTGCTCGTGCTGGAAGCTTTGAACGTACTAATTCATCTCTCCATGAATCACATAACTTATTCCCATCATATAGGACAACACATGCGCATAGTTGTTTCCTAAACGATAACAACGAACTTGATTTGGCCATTCCAAACTCCAGATTGGATTTTCGTGCCCATTCCAGCACTGCATCAGCTTACACATCAAAACTCCACATGAGAATAGGTCATCTTGTTGGGGGACATTCTCTATTGTCCTCAAATGTAGACGCACCAACACTCTTTCCAATATTGTCAAAATATTGATCCACCAAACGCAACTGTAAAAGACAAGAATCACATGCTTATACGCAAAAACAAATAGATAATCATGTAAACATTCAACATTCATCAGCCAAAACTACGCAACAATGTTGCTGAAGTCACACTAGAAAAAGGTACCAGAATTATGCATATCTAATAACCAGTCACATACTGTCCGAAATACCAACTACATGAACAAAGAGATACTTTCCATTTATATAAATCAGTACCAACATCATGCATAAATACACATCACATGTCAGCATTACAAAATAACATCTACACCCCTACATAATACCCTGTATGTCTAAACAGAGAAACAAACATACCAGTTGTTGCAATATCCAACCACATGCTAGCAGTACTACCACACACAAGTACAGATTGATAACACCATTCTACAATGAAATACCAGATACATGAACAAAGGAATACTTTCCATTTATATATATCAATACCCATCATGCATAATTAAACATCACATGACAGCATTACACAATAACATCTTCATCCCTACAGAATTACCTTGTATGTGTAAAAAGAGAAACAACATATCGGCCGTTGCAATATCCCCACATGCTAGTAGTACTACAACAACACAAGTACAGATTGATAACAGCCAATTTATAATGAAATACCAGATACATATGCAGAAAGATACCAATTTTTTGCAAGAATAAGAACCAGTGCAAGCTTAAAAAGTTCCATCCACGTATAAATTAAAATATGGAGTATTACACTCACACTTTTTCAGCTTGGATCGTCACTTCACTATAACCGTTGCTCAAGCTATCAAGGTATTGTAATCTCCTCGACTCCATATTGACAACAAACAAGCGCCAATGGGAATTGAAGATGCAAGGCATAAAAAACTAAACATAAAAGAACCAAGTTAATATCTTTATACAATTTGAGAAACATAAACAGAAAACATTATAGGTTTACCATCTTCACATCATCTAAAATAACAGTCAGATGTCGCAGTTGTGGGTGTGACTGTATGAACGATTGTATAACACTGGTTTTTTTTGAGCGTCGTGTAGGTGCAGTCTGCTCCTGTTTATTTATTTATATATCATGTCAGATATATTAGAAAACATCAGCCAAACATGAAACGAATTAGAAGACGTGAAAAAAAAAACAATAGAACAACTTACAAGTATATAGGGATGGAACACATTCTGGTCGGCTTACGGACACCATCGTCTCCGGGTCGTGGGATGGCATCCAAGTGTTCGAAATTAAGAAAGTTAACAAAGACCCTACATATTTACTACTAAACCATCCCCTACCGCACAGATCTTGCAAAAACTTAATTTCCAGCTTGCATTCACCATCATCGACCGCAATAACACTGCGCATTGCATATCAAAATTAATATTAATTTTCAAAAACGAAACATAAATCAATCAGGCGGCCCCACAAATCATAAACACATTATGCATTATCTAACGTACTTTTTACTTCTTCTTGTAAGACCAAATGAAGGCTGACATCTCTTCATCCTCTTCATTCACTACAACTTGACGAGAAATCTCAGTATAAGGTGATCTCAGTGCTAAACTAGGCATAACTTTACGCTTTGCACGAGGGGATGTTCTACCAACAGCCTTAGCATTGGATCATCAACCACGATCGGATTGGTCAATTGGGTTGCGGGGATACCAAGATCAAAACTTGGTATTTCATCTATATCGTAAACAGAATAACATTAACATCGATGTGTACAAAAACTGTCTAATAACAATCGTATATAATGGACAACCAAAATCTTAAAGATGTATGAATGAAAACATGGTGATTCGACATACTTGATTTCGATGAACCTCCGCATCAGCAACTGCATTAGTTACAAGATTAATCAAAATTGTAAAAAATTAATTATTGAAATTACAGTAACTTATATCCAATAAGAAGCTGCATATATTCTTCATGTCTGACATTACTTTATAACAATATTAATATACATACCAATTATTGCAAGTTCATTACCAACTTCATCAGCTACTCCAACAACTTGTTGCTCTTCAACAGTTTTTTCTGCTTCAGTCATTGTATCCAATTGTTCATTCACAACGGACATGTCGTTTTCATGACACATTGTAGCAGCTTCGTGAGAGGGACCACGGCTGTCTTAATTGTTCAGCATTTTCATCACCAACTGCACCAGCTTCTCTAACAATTTGTCCATCTTCAGCCTTTTCTCCCGATCCAGCCATACATCTTCTTCGTTCTCTTTGGTGCGTTGTTAGGATGCACCTTTGAGCAGCTTTTTGAGAAGGGCGCGGTGGTCTGAATGGGCCAACAGCTGGACCTAGTTCATCAACAAGTTGTGATATCTCAAACAGAGTTTCGTCGAGCTTCACGTTGGTACTTTGTATCAATGCCACATATTCATCTTTTTTCCGTTTGAGCTGCGGTCATACACAAAAAATAAAATAAAAAACAACATACTGTAAATAGAACTATGGAGACATTTTAACCAAAATTAATAGTAAAAGTACCAACCATCTAACTAAAAATACTACTTTATTAAAAAAACAGTACCTCATTCAGCCTCTCTAATTTGCTTGTTTCTTTTCTGACGCACCACTTTCAACCTTTCACCAACGGCTCATCATCATAACGGTTCATCATCTGATGAATCATTGCACTCTTGCGCACCATTGCTGGAAATTTGAGTTTCGCAATGGTATCTTGGCTTGTTTACTTGTCCACACAGCGCAAGTTGATATAAGTTTTGTATATGCCCAACAAATTTGTCCATGACAATACACTTGAACATGTTAACAAAGGACAATGACGACATTAACAATGAAATATAATAACTAATGGTAACAATAGTATTACAATTCACTAAACGATACACAATTTAAGTTACCTGCAGTAAATGTACGTCACCATTGAAGTAAGCACCTCTATGCGCGAAAGCCTCTAAAAGATAATCAAATACATGGCCACACCAATCGTAGTGTGCCACTGTGCTTAAATCACGCAAGACAAAAGAGTAGTCGCTCAGATCTACTCCGTAGTTGGATTTCGGTCTAACCATAGAACCAATGAATATCAGAATAAACAACCTAACGTATTTCACAACATCCGTGCATTCTGTTTCAATAAAAGATTGCAGATCACTCAACTGAACATGTGAAAATTTATTGGTTTCTAATCCTAACTCGCCAAAAAAGTTTTGCACATCGGTTTTGGTGTACCCCGCCTCCAATATGTTAAACCCGCCTATTGGAATACCATACACACGATGCACGTCATCCTTACTCAGTAAAATCTTCATACCATTTGGGAGTTCAAGCTGACCAGATATCCAATCAAAATGGTTGTAAAACCACTTTTGGACATTATTGGGTACACTAGTATCATTAAGGGTTAGAAGTGTACCAAAACCCGGCTTGCTCCAAACCTTCACGTTTAGCATTAGACAGGGGGTCTAATTTAAGGGCCACAATTATTTGATGCATTTTATTTGTTGAGCATCTTGTTCTAGACATTGGACCCTTTTTAACCATAACATTCTCCAACTGCATAAGAAAATGTACCAGTAACATAGTTAAATAACCACCAAACATATACGGGAAGAAGCACCAGCCACAGAATTGTATATCTACCATCTACAAGAATATATAAGTACTTGGTCCATGCATATAGTCATACCACACATTCAAACAACGAAATACCATTAACATCAACAAAAATAACCAACACCGAAACTATTTTTACATAGAAATGCAACATCACTATCCAGAACATATAGATGTTTCAATGCAACAACAACGAACAAAAAATAAATTTACCAGAAACAGAATAAATACAGCAATAAACAAACAGTATACATTGTTTGCGACACCAATATAATAGTTTTGAAAGAAATCATTTTATTAAATTACTTGTGTTAGTTTGAATTACTCACTGTTTTTCTTTCTTGATTTCGTAGTCAACATTGGATGATTCATTCCGGACGTGGACATATTGCTGTCTGGAAAAATTAAAAATCGTTAACACTAATCAACAAAAAAAAGGAGATAAAAATAAAAATAGCAATTATTAAAAAATCACGGTTCATTGGCGCAGTAGTACCCCGGTGTATCATAACAAAACCATAAATAAGAGGAGAACGATCAGATATGTACACATAAAGAATAAAAAACCACCAACAATACAGCATAATCCTCTCTAAATACAAATTACCATATATACCGATTATAAGAGCATCTAATACCACCAAACACCATCAGATAGTACCAATAAACATCAACAGATAGTACCACCCACAACCACGACCCAATTTTTATGTTTTTGTGATTACGAAACAGAATAGGACGATAAAATTGTGTACCTTGGTATCAACTATTCCGTTTACCAACTTAAACAAACTCAGCAGTTCTTGCCTTGTTTCTGCATAAATAAAGCCGACACCACTTTAGAGTTCAGTTCAACCAGATATCAAATTATATTGGTATCACACTCTTTGAGTAGTTTGGTACAGTGAGTGAATTTTGAAGATAGGTCCCTTTATTTGAAATCTAGAACCTTATTACTGCAGCGAATTTGCATTGGAAAAAAAGAAATTATTTTACCCGCAGAAACCCGCTTAAAGAAGGAAAACAGAAAAAGAAAACGAATACAAAAACCACCAAATTTCCATATAATATAAAACTATTGTAAAATGAAGTACCATACAATTTATAAAACATACTAATTACAGCCACCACCTAATACCACCAACCACCACCAGATAATACCACGCACAACCTTTATTATGTACTAGCCCCATGATAATATAACTGCACCACACATCACATAACAAGGTACCAAAATGTTTAAGTTTGTAGTACCGTAGACACGCATTAACTGGTACCATTAACATCATTGCATGATCCAAAGCAAACCAAATATTTTAACAGCCAAAACCCACAGAAAGAATAAAAAACAACCAACAACAATACAGCATAATCCTCTCTAAATACAAAATACCATATATTGTGTAAAACATACCGATTATAAGACCATCTAATACCACCAAACACCATCAGATAGTACCAACAAACATCATCAGATAGTACCACCCACAACCACGACCCAATTTTTATGTTTTTGTGATTACGAAACAGAATAGGACGATAAAATTATGTACCTTGGTATCAACTATTCCGTTCACCAACTTAAACAAACTCAGCAGTTCTTGCCTTGTTTCTGCATAAATAAAGCCGACAACACTTTAATTCAGTTCAACCAGATATCAAATTATATTGGTATCACACTCTTTGAGTAGTTTGGTACAGTGAGTGAATTTTGAAGATAGGTCCCTTTATTTGAAATCAAGAACCTTATTATTGCAGCGAATTTGCATTAGGAAAAAAAGAAATTATTTTACCCGCAGAAACCCGCTTAAAGAAGGAAAACAGAAAAAGAAAACGAATACAAAAACCACCCAATTTCCATATAATATAAAACTATTGTAAAACGAAGTACCATACAATTTATAAAACATACTAATTACAGCCACCACCTAATACCACCAACCACCACCAGATAATACCACGCACATCCTTTATTTTGTACTAGCCCCATGATAATATAACTGCACCACACATCACAAAACAAGGTACCAAATTGTTTAAGTTTGTAGTACCGTAGACACGCATTAACTGGTACCATTAGCATCATTGCATGAGCCAAAGCAAACCAAATATTTTAACAGCAAAAACCCACAGAAAGAATAAAAAACAACCAACAACAATACAGCATAATCGTCTCTAAATACAAATTACCATATATTGTGTAAAACATACCGATTATAAGACCATCTAATACCACCAAACACCATCAGATAGTACCAACAAACATCATCAGATAGTACCACCCACAACCACGACCCAATTTTTATGTTTTGGTAAAAACGAAACAGAATAGGACGATAAAATTGTGTACCTTGGTATCAACTATTCCGTTCACCAACTTAATCAAACTCAGCAGGTCTTACCGTGTTTCTGCATAAACAAAACCGACACCATTTTAGAGTTCAGTTCAACCAGATATAAAATTATAATGCTATCACACTCTTTGAGTAGTTTGGATCAGTGAGTGAATTTTGAAGAATAGGTACCAACATTTGAAATCTAGAACCTTATAACTGCAGCAAATTTGCATTAGGAAAAAAAGAAATTGTTTTACCAGCTGAAAACCCCTTAAAGAAGGAAAACAGAAAAAGAAAACGAATACAAAAACCACCCACAGCCATATAATTTAAAACTATAGTAAAATGAAGTACCATACATTTTTTAAAACATACTAATTACATCCACCACCTAATACCACCAACCACCACCAGATAATACCACGCACAACCGTCATTGTGTACTAGCCCCGTGATAATATAAGTGCACCACACATCATATAACAAGGTACCAACTTGTTTTAAGTTTTAGTACCGTAGGCATGCAATAACTAGTACCATTTGCATCATTGCATGAGCCAAAGCAAACCAATTATTTTAACAGCATAAACCCACAGAAAGAATAAAAAATCACCAACAACAATATATCATAATCCTCTCTAAATACAAATTATCATATATTGTGTAAAACATACCGATTATAAGACCATCTAATACCACCAAACACCATCAGATAGTACCAACAAACATCATCAGATAGTACCACCCACAATCACCACCCAATTTCCATGTTTTGGTAAAAACGAAACAGAATAGGATGATAAAATTATGTACCTTGGTATTAACTATTCCGTTCACCCACTTAAAACTCAGCAGTTCTTGCCTTGCTTCTGCATAAACAAAACTGAATCCAATTTAGAGTTCAGTTCAACCAGATATCAAATTATATTGGTATCACACTCTTTGAGTACTTCGGTACAGAAAAAATAAACAGCCGCATAGTGTTAAACTTCAGCCAGAAAGAATGCAATTACCATCGATGATGTAATTGTGAAATCGACACACAGTAGAGCGCATAGATGCTGTTTCGATTTCACACTCTTAGAGTTGTTCGGAACAGAAAAAAAGAGTCGCAGATTGTTCAACTTCAGCCAGAGAGAATGCAATTACCTGTTGTTGTAAGTGTGAAATCGACACCCACCAGAGCGCAGAGATGCGGTGTTCAACGGAGACAGGAGGTTCAGCTTTGGCTTCGGAGTCGCAACCCACGAGCGGAGAGGTTTCAAGCATGTAATTTCAGTTCCTGCTGTGGATGAATGCATGCGGTACTCAGGTTAGGGTTTGATGAAGAGAGACACAAATGCAGTAGCAGAGAACGGTGTGAAATACAGAATCGGAAGGCTTAGTTGGGGCAGAGGTATTTCACGGTAGTTTTTAGCAGACCACGATCGCGTTGGGGAAGAAGAGAGGTGGAGTATCGTGGAAAAGAAGACTCTTTGGTATTCAAATGTGAGTATCCCACAAAATATGGTACCAAAATCAGATTTTTTTATTAACTATTTATCTAATTTATACCAGATGTAATCTTGACACTTTATTGTTATGTAGTTGTATCTAATGGCTTATATTAAGTCCAGGATGAATCAGGGACTTTTAATAGCCCTTACTACTATCTATATTCCTAGTGTTCACTATGAAAACGAAATTAAGCGGTCAACGGATTT
>JAIOTZ010002229.1:0-21529 GCA_023374045.1 Limonium bicolor | reverse complement strand
TGAATGCAATATAAGAATAGTTTGCTATATTTATTTCTGAGAGTTGCAGCCTCTCAAGCCTCTCAATCTAAGTCTTGGAAAGTAGTATAAGTACACCACCATAAGCCTGGCTTTTAGATTCCCAGTCCATGACTCTTAAGGAAAGCAAATGCTGTCCTAAGCCACAGGATGCAATAAGATTTGCTGGCCTTTGTTGCACGCTGAAGAAGGGATCCACTAAGAAAACATATTGTATACTGAAACAGGCATAACAACAGACTTAGCTAATGGTGACCCTGCCTATCAATGGGAAATAGCTACCTAACCAACAAACGTTCTTCTGACTTTATCCAGTACATCATTAAATCATTAGCATAGGCTTTACCTGGAAACATATAGCTAATACATTTAGTTGTTTGACAAAGTTGTACATTATGATATGTTTGACTGGTTTTAATTCGTTGTATGTTGACAAAAAGACAACAATAAAATGTTCAATTTCAAGATATTAAAATCCAAGTATTTTGAGATAGATGATCAAGTTAACGTGTTTTTACCAAGACACTCTTTACCAAATTAGATTCATGAATGACGAACTTCCAAAATGTGGTCATAATTGCAATAAGCTGGCTTATGGCTAATGAACGGAACGGGCATGTATAAAGTTCTTTGTTGCCCCTTGAGTACTTTTTCTTTATTGAATCCAGAAACTAACTTTTCTATGCCGTTTTTTGTGTGGATAATTTGGTATATCCATGCTTCTAACATTCGCCACCTTTAAATCTTTCTTCTACTGATATTGGAAGGCGAGGCCTCATTGTATTAAGCCTTTGTTGTACTGGGTAAAACTATGAATAATTCATTAAAACTTGTCCTTCCATGTTAGAGTAACTGACAATAAACAGAGAGTAGTAATCTCTTACCATTGATGTGTGGAAATCGTAATGTTATCAATTAAAGTTTGACTGAAATTAAGGGGCATAACACTATACTGATTAAAACATTTCGTAAAAAAGAACTACAATAAAGACAAATACATTTGTTAAAGTAGAACTTATAGTATGAAGATGTATTATTGACTTCGAAGAAAATGGGAGGTTTTGTTTTCATTTGATACAGTTATAAACATGAAAAATTCTAGACATGAATACAAGAACATTTAGTTGAATAAAAGTTAATAAGGAAAAAAAGCATACAGATGGAAAGAAATTGAAAAAAAAACGCTACAAAACACACTTATGATTCTGTTCAGATTCCTCATTCTAATAGAAACTCCCTTGATGGCTCTGCTATGATGAGTTGTATTTCCTTGGTAGAAAAATCCTTCTACTCAGCCTTCCAAGAAGATAAAGGAGGAGTCTCTGAATCTTGGAAGGTAGTGGAAGTACCACCATACCTATCTCCCTTAACCGCATCAGATGATGCAAGCGTTTCCAGCTCAGTCATCTCCTCTTGGGTTAGTTTTACAGACAAGGCTCCTACATTCTTATCAAAGTTGACGACCTTAGTAGTTCCAGGGATTGGACACACATCATGTCCCCTGTGATGAACCCAAGCGAGGGCTAGCTGAGCTGTGGTGCACCCTTTCTTCTCAGCTATTTGAGTAACTCTCTCAAACAAGCGCTTGTTATGCTCCAAATTCTCTGCTTGGAACCTTGGCAACATCTGTCTGTAGTCATCCTTGGCCATGTTTTCAACCACGGAGGGTCCATAGGAGAAGAATCCCCTTCCTAGAGGACTGTATGCCACAATTCCAATTCCTAGCTCTCTACAAGTTGGGACAAGTTCTTCCTCAACGTCTCTTGTCCATAAAGACCACTCCATTTCCACAGCAGTGATTGGGTGGACAGCATGTGCTCTCCTAATGGTAGAAGGAGATGCCTCAGATAGCCCAATGTACTTGATCTTTCCCTCTTCTACTAGTTTCTTTAGCTCCATCATGGTGATTTCTATTGGAACTGTAGTATCAATACGATGCACATAGTATATATCAATGCAGTCTACACCAAGCCTCTTCAAGCTAGCCTCACAAGCTTCTCTAACATATGCAGGGTCACCCCTTATGCTAAATTTACCCTCTGAGTCAACATGGTTAGCAAACTTTGTGGCTAATTGCACCTTCTCTCGCCACCCACCTTTCAAAGCCTAAAAGTATATTACAGATGAAGAAATTTGATTAGAAAAATTTATGTGCTAATCTATTTTGCTTCATGTGGAAACAAGCAGAGTGTTATTGTGTAGTGAGAAATTCATGATACAACAACAACAACATATATACACACCTTGCCAACTAGAACTTCATTGGTGAAAGGCCCATAGATATCGGCGGTGTCAAGGAAGGTAATGCCGGAATCAATGGCATGGTGGATGAGAGCAATCATGTCCTCCTCGGGCTTCGGGGGACCATAAAATGCAGACATACCCATACAACCAAGTCCTTGGGCGGATACCTCGAATCCTTGAGAACCCAACTTAATTGTTTTGAGTGGTGCCATTTTTTCCCGCTTCTCTCTTGAACGATGATGCTCCTTAATCTGGTATCTTTCCTCTTGATTATTTTGCTGTGGGATTGCTGTGCTTTGAGATTGGATGTGGATCATAGTACGAGTTAGAGGCCTTTATATAGCATATCAGCGAAGGGATTCTAGTTTGAAAGATTTGACCAACCATACTGGCCTGGAGTGATGGAAAGGCAGCGGATATTTTTATTTGAAAAGTCAAATATTTCGAATTTGAAAAAGTAGAAGGTTTCTATGTTACGCGTAGGAGCATGCCTTGACTCGGCAGGAGATAATAATGAAGCTCTCCAATGTTTCAAGACGCTCCCTTTATTTGACCGGTCTAGAGGCGAAGGAACTGATAGTCTTTTTTGTTGTTGAAATGAGAGAGTCCTTCATTCCTAATACGGAAGTTTGCGGGCATTTTTTTATTCCTTCTGGAAGGTTTTTGCCTTTTTGGTAGACAAGTGGGCGTCTCGGGCATTTATTTAGTTATGGTTGACGAAAAAAACTTTCCGAGTGTGGTCAGATACTTTCTTCTAGATGCTGAGACTAAGATAACAAATTCACAACAGTTTCTGTTAATTTTGAAATCTTTTCTTTTAGTAGGAATCTTCATTTTTTCCTTCGTTTAATGTTACTGTAGTGGGTGTATAAGGGTGCGTTTTATATTGAGCTTTATTCTTTGGTCATAGATTAATCTGTCTCATATAGCCACATATCCTTTACTGATTTGTTATTTAATTAGTTGAAGTCCACCATCTCTCTCACAAAAGCTTTAACTTAGGGCCTGTTCGTTTGTCACGTTAATCTACTTATTTGAGATTAATGCGCTTAATGAATAAGGTTTGAGGTGACATATTCACGATTTGGGCTGCAATAAGGCGCGCGAATAGCTGCTTGACCACATTTATCTAAAAGCTACCAAACCCTGCGTTTGGAAAAATAATCTAATTTTTAAAGATGTCATTTACTGGTTTACCCTTTAAAAAGATGCATCCGCATCTAACACCCAACGCTCTGAATATCCTCGCTATTGAACACGATGACTATACTGCTGCAAATATCTCGCCTCATTTATCCAAGCTTTCTATCGTTGCACACATCCATCAGAAATTAGATGCATGCCGAATTCAATTAGCATAGAGGTAGTTCAAAGCCAGAAACAATCTCTGTAGACTTGTATTCCAGTTCACTCGCTGAAATTGAAATCTGTCGATTGTGGGCATCCTTTGATGGCGACACTCAACTTATACTGTGGTACTTTGTTCTGCTGGCCGTGGGCATCCTTTGACGGTGAAACTAGATTGTGGGAGGAGAAACCAGAATACAAAACCTCTGAAATGATTTGTACAATCACTGTATGAGGTGTGCGTGGGAAGAGTTTTTATGGGTGGAAGTGTGCAGGGCAATGGTAATAATAAGGGGTATTGTGGACTTTTTTTGGGGAAAACCACCTTTACTAATAATATGGTAAACGAACACTGCAATATTAAATCGTAGATTAATGTGGAGACAAGTGTGCATTTGAAATGAGATCAATCTCCACGTTAATCTACCCACAAAAATAACCACGGCAAACGAACGACACCTTAAAGTTTTATTTTGTAGCTTTAGACCGCGTTCGATAGCCACCTTCAGCAGATTAATCTCCTTTTAGAAGGAAAAAGGGAACACGTGTTGAACTGTGGGTGGATAATACATTGACCCAGAGTTACCTGTCTACAGCTGAGTGGTTAACTAGAGGCAGATTAAACCAAACGCAGCAATTGCTGCGTTTGCCTGCGCTGATCGAACGTAGCCATATAATTACAGGGAGATTAATCCCCTGTCGAACGCAGCCTAAATGTGGAACTTTCGGTTTTATGATATTACTCCGCCGTTACATTAATGACTAACCTCGTCTATCCTTTTCGCAAATTTGATGATAACACTTTTTCTATCTAATCTGTGAAATTTTAAAATATTATAATTTATTAGATATAAATCCAAATAACAATATTATTATCACCAAAAAAGTGAAGTAAGTCTTGTATTTTATTAGGCGTTTAGTATTTTATTTAGAATAGATACCAGCAAATTCCACAAAATATGATACCAAATTACTCTTTATTTGATAGTTAATATAATTTAAAATTTGGATCATCCATATCTATTTCTCCTAATCTAATGGTTGTCATTAGATCCAGAACATTCAGAGTAATTATTAAACCTTTATTATATCTATATTCATTTCTGAAATAATAAAACAAAAACATTTCCTAAATAAGAGAATACATTTCCAGATTAAGCAAATACCATTGTGATTTTGTCATCAAGAGTAACAAAACTACCTCTTTATATGTCCCCACTGAATCCTTCCTCCGTATTTTAAGGCGCGTCAACTTGAGTTGGAGTCTCGACCTCAGGGGAATAAAGTATTTGGAGTCCCACTTCCTTGGCGTTCTAGATCGGTCAAATAAAGGAGCGTACATTACATGGAACCTTCTACTTTTTCGAAATGCCAAAGAATTGACTTTTCCATCACTCCATGCCAGACTGTTGGTCATAACTTTCTATCAAACAAAAATGCCTCTGCTCGACTTGCTATATAAAGGCCCCATACTTGTACAATCATCCACATCCAATCTCAAAGCAGAACAATCTCACAGCAAAACAACAAGAGAAGATATCAAATTTAGGAGAACATCAGATTGCAAAAGAGAAAAGAGGAGGAAAAATGGCACCCGTTAGAACAATTAAGTTGGGTTCACAAGGGTTTGAGGTATCTGCCCAAGGACTTGGTTGTATGGGTATGTCTGCATTCTATGGTCCCCCGAAGCCTGAGGAGGACATGATCGCTCTCATCCACCATGCCATTGACTCTGGAATTACTTTGCTTGACACTGCTGATATCTACGGACCATTCACCAATGAAGTTCTAGTTGGCAAGGTATATATATGTAGTTCTAGCCTTGAATCTCTTAAATTCACATATTTCATATATGCAACAACCTTTAACAAGATGCTTTTGGTCTTCACGTGAAGCAAAACAAAGTTGCACATTATAAATATTCTAATATATTTCATCATTTGTAATATACTTTTAGGCTTTGAAAGGTGGATGGCGGGAGAAGGTGCAACTAGCTACAAAGTTTGCCAACCATGTCGACTCAGAGGGTAAATTTAGCATAAAGGGTGACCCCGCATATGTTAGAGAAGCTTGTGAGGCTAGCTTGAAGAGGCTTGGCGTGGACTGCATCGATATCTACTATGTGCATCGTATTGATACTACAGTTCCCATAGAAATCACCATGACAGAGCTGAAAAAATTAGTGGAAGAGGGAAAAATCAAGTACATTGGACTATCGGAGGCATCTCCTTCAACCATAAGGAGAGCACATGCTGTCCATCCAATCACTGCCGTCGAAATGGAATGGTCTTTGTGGACAAGAGACGTTGAAGAAGAGCTTGTCCCAACTTGCAGAGAGCTAGGAATTGGAATTGTGGCATACAGTCCTCTAGGAAGGGGATTCTTCTCCTACGGACCCTCCATGGTTGAGAACATGGCCAAAGACGACTACAGACAGGTTTGTTGTTATTTCTTGTGGATTTTGTTAGGAAGTGGTCATATAGTTATCTCTTCTGATTGCAATTTACTTCTACATATTATCTAAGAACAAACTAGTCAATTATAAGGAAAACAACTGATCTTGTGAATTATTTTCCTTTGAGAATAGATGTTGCCAAGGTTTCAAGCTGAGAATTTGGAACATAACAAGCGCTTGTTCGAGAGGGTTACCGAGATAGCTGAGAAGAAAGGGTGCACCACTGCGCAACTAGCTCTTGCTTGGGTTCATCATAGAGGAGATGATGTGTGTCCCATCCCAGGAACCACTAAGATCGTCAACTTTGACAAGAATGTTGGAGCTTTGTCTGTGAAACTAACAAAAGAGGAGATGAATGAGTTGGAAACCCTTGCATCTACTGATGCGGTTAAGGGTCATAGGTATGGTGGTACTTCCACTACATTCCAAGATTCAGAGACTCCACCGTTGTCCTCCTGGAAGGGTGAATAGAAAGCTTCCTATCTCTTCACGAATTGCAACTCGTCAAAGTAGATGCATCAAGAAATTATCAAAAAAAAAAAAAAAATGCATCAAGAGAGTTTCTATCATAATGAGGATTTTTGAGTTTACAATTTATTTCCCTCATTGTTTTTTGTTTTCCCTATTTATCTTTATTAAACTATATATGTACTTTCAAATCTACATTTTTAAAGTCTATAACTATAATAAATGTAAGGAACTCCTATTTTTCTTCCAAGTCAATCATGCATCTCCATACTATAAGTTCTATTTTAAGAACTTATTTTCGTCCTAGATATTCACATATCAATGGTGAGAGGTTACTGATTTATGTTTATGGTCTCCTACTCTCTAACGCACGAGGAACAATTTTTTAATGAATTGTTCATAATTTCACTCATTGAACATAAGGCTTCAATACAATGAGACCGAGTGTCACTATACTATTTTGATTAACAAAGTTAGTTTGAACTCAGAAATATAGAGTGAGTAAACTGTTTTTCTTTTTGGAAAAAAAGAATGTTTCATCAGCATAAAAAAAAGAGAATATAATTTCCCATTTCGTGCAAACTTCCTGCACACTTGAAGAGAAGGCACATAATATTTGTTAAAAAATAGAACTCCAGATTTCCCGGCGAGAAAATTAATTTGTTGGTATATGTTTATTATTACTGTTACAGTTCTTTTAGGACTAGACATATAGATAAGAGAAAGAGACAGATCAATAGAAAAAGGTAGAAGCTTGATTGTAGAGGAAACAATACTAGACTAAGTTGGAGAGATTCTAACGTGTGGATCAATCTCGCGTGATTTATCTACATGAATGTTGATGGAGATATTTGAACTCCTGGTTTCGTGTTGATAGAAGTTATTTCTTCAAATATATGTTTCACTCTCATACTAGTGACCAAAGCCAAAAGCACAGAAAGATCACGTATGAAATGAAACCTTGTGACAGCTTAAACACTCCTTTCCATATCAAATTGGGCTCTGTTCAGTATGGCTGTGTTGTAGCTATTTTGGTCTATATGAGACTCACACATAATCTACTCATTTATATTACAAATATGTTATCAAATATGTCAAGACGAACAAAGTCTTAAAATAACAATATGAGATGTACGGATATACCAAATTATCGACATACAATGGTCGTTAAAATAATTTATATTCTTCTCATATATTTATATGAATTCTCTTTGCTTCTTTCTTAAACGCTTCTCACCCTTTGGCAGAGCACTGCCCCTAGCCTTTCCCGTTTTCTTTCTCTTCCCCCACCATCATTGTCTTTATGAGGTGGTAATGATTGCCTTACATGCTCTAGAAATTGGGCAGGATTTGGTGACGTAGAGGAATCTTCCGTCTGTGACGGACCAAATACTCACCATCCGATTAAAGTATTTAAATAATGAGAAGAACATCTCACATTTAATTACATCACTGTGATGGCTCCCATTGGACTCATTTCATACCACGGGGAGCCTATTGTCTTGGAAACAATATTTCTAATATTGACGGTTGATATTTTAATCTTTTTATACACTGACAGTTAGATAATGTGAATGAACAATATTTTAATTAAAAAATAAGAAATGAACAGTGACATTGAGACGCATGACTTTATATAACTTGATAATGAAATGCACTAATATATATGTGGAGATGAGCCTATAACTTGATTCTAAATTTACATCACGCTAAATATGTATATGATTTATATAAATGGATGGAATATTTTCGTCACGTGGCGAATGTGATCGTGGCCATTCAATATATATTTTTTAAAATTTTAATCTGAGTAGTTGAATTATGTCTCTCTATTTATCATTCTAAATTCTGATCCACGTCTTTACTCCATTTAATTCTTTTCTTTTTAAGTGTTCACTCAACTATATAATTATATTGTGAAATGGGAGATTAGTAATATTTTATATTTTTCTAAATAGAACACATTTTATTTTTATTTTAATGAAGTTGAATGTTATAATATTTTAATTTTCTATATGATGTGCGATGATTTTATACTTCTAGATTCTAAAAATTCTTTTTAATATATGAACTAACGAAATTGATTTAAAACAATAATAATAATTAATATAAGCAAGAAATGATTTATTAATTTTGTGGCTTAACTAGGAAATAACAAATATGTACTCTTAGGGTTTTATGGTTTAGGATTAATACCTTCGACGTTTTTAGCTTTCCTACGGTGGGTTTTGAGATGTTTTGGGGGTAGGGTAATCTATTTGGAATTTGTTATATACTTTATATTGTAACAACTAACTCGATAAGCGTTTAGGGTTTATGGTAGCGGGTTTAGGCTCGTTAGACCCTAAACCCGCCACTACCCTAAAAATGCCTTCGACGATTTTAGCTTTCCTAGGGTGGGTTTTGGGGTGTTTTTTTTTTTTGGGGGGGGGGGGGGAGGGGGTAGAGTAATCTATTTGGAATTTGTTCTATACTTTATATTGCTACACATATTTTAATGTGATAATGTACATGTTTTAATGTGGCGATTTACATATTTTTTCTTTTGGTTTGTTCTAATCGAATCATTGTGTATACGAATATTTTCATGTCAATTGTCAGTTTGCAGATCTTGAGTGATTGATAAATCTGGAGACTATAAACGTTTGGAAACAATAAACTGAGTTGGTGGAGTCAATTATATGATTATACATATTCTTTAACCTTGGTTTTACATATTCAAGATAATTTATAAACGTTTCCACTGATGCTTAGAAACATGTACACAACCTTCTATAATCGTTTCCATCACTATAATTGAAAAGATGATACGAACGTTTCCACTGATGATTAGAAACATGTACACAACCTTCTATAATCGTTTCCCTCACTATAATTGAAAAGATGATACGAACTATTATTTATGTTTTCCCTTGGCCGTTATTATCGAATCATTGTGTATATGAATATTTTCTTACCATTTATCATTTTACAAAGCTTGACTGATTGATAAATGTGAAGGCGATAAACATTTGGAAACGATAAACTGAGTTGTTGGAGTCGATTTACGGATTTATTTAACCTTGATTTTTACGTATCCATGATAGTTTATAAACGTTTCCACCTATAATTAGAAACATTTACATAACCTTCTACAAATGCTTCAATCACCATAATAGAAAAAATGACACTACCTATTATATATGTTCTTTTTTCAACAAATAAAATCACGCCTTGTGTATACGAATCATGTGTATGTTCAATTAATCTAACTTTATCATTTAGAAAAAATATATATAAATATTAGCTTACTATTTTTTATATTAGCAATTTCTTATAATTGTATTAAGTTGATTAATGAATTTTGAATTGTTATAAACATTAAATATTATAAGCTTAGAAAACTATTATACAATAGCTATGTCTATTCAAATTTATTTCTTTAAAAAATATGAATATTTAACTTAGTGTTTTTGCATTAATTCAATTATTTTAAAAATTTTCATTCGGGATATTTGTTCAATGATAAATATTATCAAATTAAATAAATAATATTTAATAAATATAGTCAATTAAATTTTGATATAAGTAGTGAATTATTTTATAAATAACCATTACTAAGATATGTATTATAAAAAGGTTAAAATAATTACATTCTAACATTTTAAAAATAAAAAAGAAAAACATATCTGTATACAAGGAGAGACGTTCAATAAAAAAAATAGATGGTGGAATGTCCGACATCCTTCTATTATTGACTTCTCTCCTGTTTTTTTTTTTAAAAAAAGGAAGTTCCGTCGCGCGACGGAGATTAGGCGCCCGTCTTATAATCTGCTATATATACATAAACAACAAGTATTATAAGATTAGAAAACTATTATACAATAACAATATCTATTAAAAAAATTCTTAAAAAATATGAATATTCAATTTAGTGTTTTTACATTAATTCAACTTTTTAAAAATTTATTCAACCAAATTAATAATCATATATTTATGAAACATTTTTATACAAGTAGTGAATCATTTTATAAATAACTATACTATTAAAGTATATATTTAAAAAAATGATAAAATAATGATATTCTAACATTAAAAAAATAAATAACAAAAACAAATACAAATGACATGCATACATGTAAGATGTCTAATAAAAAATAAAAACTAAGTCGATGGTAGGTGTGGAGCGTCATTGGACGTGGATGGTGAGATTTAAAGAAAAAAAAAGTAGTTTTCATCGCTGACGGAAAAATAGTGTCCATCGTGCAATCCTCTCCCCTAACCTTGCCGAGAGTTTGGTGACGGGACAGTTTTTTCCGTCTCTAACGGGCGAAATCTAGAGCAATCATCTATTTATGTGTTGCAAATAAAGATGTAGAAGTACTGTAGACAAAGATATATTTAGGTGTGAAAATAGTAGTGCTTCTAGGACGGGAGTAAAATATTCTTATGGTAATATATATAGTAGTAGTTATATTAGGATCAATTGTATTGTTCCACTGGTGCGGACGGACTCAAAAACTGTAACACCCCCGAATAACTCAACAACAGTACAAAAATGCGCCTAACGATATCACGAGAAGTCTATGCAGCGGATTCACAATACATCTTGATATCATACACACTTAAAGGTAACAAAGCATTAGCAACAAGCAACCAAGCGTAACATGCTGGCATCATAGCACATCAAACACGCAACCAAGCACAACAAACTGCTAACATAGCAACGGTAATCAGGTAAATAATAAAACGGGTGCAGAGGTATGTTATACCAATGATCCTCCCTATGGGATCATTCGAGCGTTGTGTGTTTTCTTTTCTTTTTCCTTGTTCCCATAATGTGTATTTTCTTTCTCTCTCCTTGCACCAGGTCTGGGGATATAGTTTAGATCCCGTGACCATATCTTGGAGGTGCCAATCTTTCCTTGATTCTTAAGGGTTATTTGTGAATTCTCTTATCACCACAAGTTGAAGAATGTCTTCTCCATAGCTAATCCTCCATTCCCGGCGTCATGCGTCGAGAAAGCAGGGTCATCTTTAGACCCCAGGATGTGTTCCACCAACTGGTATTTTACTTTTCATTATCATTATAAGTTCGACACCATAGTGGGTGTCATTAGAAATCCTCTATAGTTTAAGAGGAGTGTTCCCTTGATATAGTTCCTTTGTTTTGTTTACGTAGTTCGTTGTGTTTCATCTCAAGGTTTCATCAACGAGAAGGGACTATACTACTGTGTGTGCGCAAGTAATAAGCAATAATGATATAACAAAAACATAAGCAAGCCACGACAAGCAATCCAGTTTCATGCTTAAATCTTATGGTCATTGTCAAACAAGGCACACAGCACACAAGCCGTGTAACACTGCAACATACGGACCACACATATCCATACCTGGATTAGAAGCAGCTGTTGTCTCACACACGGGTTCCTGGTTGGCGTTCGTTACGACCCTAACGTTGATTAAAAATAACGTGTCAGTTCCTGATTTCATGTGACGACACTTTTCTAGTTTATCTCATTTAGACCGGGTGTTATTCCTTAGATGAACCTTTGATTGTTCAACGTATATTAACCCTTAGAAATTTTCCCAAGTAATAACCTTAGGTTTATCTTACCCCTAGGACATTTACCTTGTCAACACACACGTTAACTAAGTCCTTCCTTCTAGGTAATGTTTTAGGGTATTCCAAGCACCACATGTAACAAATGTAATCAAGAAGGAATTTAATTCACCTAAGGTGTATCCCCACCTTAGCTAAGTAGGTTAGCAATTATCATAATAATATATTCTTTAAAATATCCCTAAAACTTATTTATACAGAACCCACCAGTCCCCAAATCTGAAACACCATTACCATGTATTACCTTATCTAACTTCATTTCCAATGTGGTAAGCCGATGTTTAACCTTCTCAACACGTTTTGCTAACCTAGCCATATCTATTAGCTATGATTTAGGTTCATTATTAAGTTAGCATCACACTCATAATGCTTCTGTAAACCAGTTATACAGAAACTATAATTTACCGAAATCCGAAACCACAACCCATGTATTTCTTCGGGATTCTTGTTTCTAGCTAGTTCAACTGATGTTTTATTCCTTCCTACAGCATTTATAAACTTACTAGTTAAGGGTGTTAACAATGTTTTAAACTCAAGACTAACCTAATAAAACACTCACCGAGCTTCTGTTCTTGATTATACAGAACAACAACTATCTCAACCCTGCAACCGAAATCTGCATTAACCCCTCCTCATTCCTTCCTTTTGTCATCAGTTAGTTGACTCCTAGATTCTTAAACGAATTCGCCAACTTAATTCACCTCTTTAGGAATGTTTTGAGTTCTTACCTAAGCCACCATAACACTCCTAATACCTCAGTAAAACTGCTATACAGAAACAAATTCCATATCTGTAGTCTGAACTCACACCTGTGTATTTTCCTCTTCATTTCTCCTTCTTCTCTGATTATTTCGATTTCTATCCTGCCCCAATTGTTTCTAACCTCTCTTAGATGTATCAGCTAGATTTTAAATTCATTATTAACCATTACAACCTCCTTAACACTTCTGTAAGGTAGTTACACAGAAACACATACACAAGATAAAAAAAACTGCACTTATGCATTATCATCTCCCTTCCCCTGTCAGTTGTCGAACTGATTTCTAATTCATCGCCAAGGTGTTTATAACTTCAATTAAATGTCTTAGGTATGATTAGGTTTGTTCCTCATTCATTTCATCCCTCATAAGCCCTCTGAAGTAGGATTACACAGAACTGAGACAAACTACAATACTGAAGGGCATAACAGAATACTTTTCTCTTCTGTTTCTTTCTGTTTGATATTAATCTGTCTTTCAATTTAGGCCTAAGCATTTACTGGTTCAGTCCCGTGTTCTACCCACGCTTCGAACTCAATGGACAACCCAAGCAACTCGATTAACACCACTGATGTATCCCTATACTGAAACACAAGAATCTGCAGAAACTGATATTAGGAACTGATGCAGCTCTTCTCTTATTGTTGCCTTTCTGTTTTATAATCTGTATTTGATTCTTCCCTAAGGTGTTAATATCTTACTTGAGTGCATTAGATAGTTTTAGGTTCTTTCCCCACACAATGCAACCCTTATAAACTCTTTGAATCAAGGTTACACAGAGAACATGAGCTGCAGAAAAAAGAAAAACTGAAACTAATGCACTAGAATTGGTATTTTCTTCCTTTTTTTTGTTGTACTTCTCATTCATTGTCATGGTTTCCTTTTTCTCAAATGCTTACCCATTTAGTTAAGTGATTTAACAAGAATTTAAACTCAGACACCACCCAAAACCACACTGATAGTTTTGCTAAAACCTTCTTAATCAGAAACATAAAACTGCAGTAAACTGAAACTATGAACTGCTAACCTTCTTCTGTTTTAATATATCGACTGACTCCCCTAGGTTGTCTAGTACTAGTTACATAGCTTAATATAGTTTCAATTTTAAAACATCCCAAGGCAACTAAGGGCTGCACCTCTCACACTCCTTTTACACAAGATCTGAAAGCTGGGAAAGAGACTACCACATCTTCCTTTATTTATTTTCTTTGGTTACAGATTGATTTTCAATTTACTCCAATTTGCTTTAGTTACCAATCACGTGCTGTATCATGGTTTTAGATTCAACACAGACCCAAAACAACAAGGACTGCCCTCTGGAGACTCTTTACAAAGAAACTGCAATGTTGCAGAGACAGAAACCTCATATATTTTTTTTTGAAAACTTTAACCTGTACACTTCTCTTTCACCTGTTCTCGATACTTACAGATTTGATTTTCCATTTCTTTCCACATGGCTTAGCTACTTAGTTAGTATTCTTAATACAGTTTCTTATCCCCCAAAACAGACCCAAGACTACTAGTTAAAAGATACTGAAATGCTCCTCACCTGAAATGAAAAGAAACTGAAATCAGAAACTTGATTTCGGTTATATTCTCTTCTTATTCATTCTGTTAGGCTGCTAAACTGAGTGCTAATCTTCCAACTGAATTTACCAACTTAGCCCACTCTGTTAGAAATGTCTTGGGTTCATTCTCAAACCACTACACACTCACCATATTTCTGTAACTCAATTATACCGAGACTGGTGGGACTGAGAAAAACTGAAACACCAGAAACTAGTATCTGCTCTCCTCTCTCCCTTAATGTTCTTGGTCTGACTTCTAATTTCCCCAAAGTTGTTTACCCAATTAGATAAGTGCTTTAGTACAGTTTTATTAACTTTAAAACAGACCCAAAATAACTTTGTTAAAACTGCTGAAAAGTCCTAATACTGAAGCAGAGAAAACTGAAAAGAAATGAAAAACTGAAAACTGTACAAATGTGGAATTTTCTGCTATGTTCTTTTAGTCTCTTTTATGTTGGTTATCCACCTGTCACTCAATTCATCCCAAGGTACTCATTTACTTAATCAAGTGTTTTGGCTAAGGCTTGAAACTCTAAACAAAACCACCGTGATATTGTTGAACTGAAACTTCATGGGATGGGTTCATCTGATAGCAGAACAGAACTGAAACATGAACTATTTTCTTTTTCTTCTATCCTCACCTTCTGTTTGCTCATGACTTGGTTTCTCTTGTTTCCCCTGGCTCTTTAGCCATTTAGTTCCACATCTTAATATAGTTTAAGGTTTGAAACAACCCAAGGCGCTAGGTTAGAGTTACAGAAACCACTCCTACCGAAATAAGAGTTTTCAGACACTATACCAACTGAAACATGAAACTGGTATTGATCTTTCTTTCCTCTTTTATTTTTCTTTTAATCTGTTGATCTGGTTTTTACTTTCCCCTATTTTATCTAGCTGCTTCGTTATCTTCTTAATATAGTTTTAACCCTCAAGCAACCCAAGGCATATACCCCTGAAAAGCTAGCAAACAGAAAACACCAGAAACTAAAGGAACTGAAACTGAAACAGATAACTTTTCTTTTGTTTGCTTTTCATTCCTTGATCCAGTTTCTTTCTCACTCTCTAAGTCATTTACCTTCTTAGCTAGGCGTCCTAATAGGTTTTTAAACTCTATTCTAGCCCAACATAACCAAGACAACGTCTCTCAACTCCTTACACAAATCTGAAACTGAAACAGGACCTTATAAACCTGGAACCATGAAACTGACATATATAAATATACATTCTTCTTCTGTGTTTTTTTTGTTTTTAAACATTCCTAGCTTGTTGATGCATTAGCTAAGTGTGTGAGTAAACTTTCAAGTCAATCAACACGCCAATACATTCCTCTAATGACCTCTGAAAACCGATGTACAAAACACAAGTTACAGAACCAACTTTCCAGTTTCTGCACGACAGTCTTTTTTTTCCTTTTTCCTTCATTAATATCCTCATATGTCTACCAAGTTAGAAAAGGGTTTTAGATTTGCCTTAAGTTCATTATTAGCCCAATACCCCCACTATGTCCCTTCTGGAAGTTTAGTATACAGAGGAGGAAACACTGCAGAATTGCTGTTACTGATTAGTTTCGAGGGTCTCACCTTTAGGAGTTCTTGGAGAGGGGTTTGTTTTAGAATTTCCAGAGCTCTACCCATGGTTAGCATGCATAGTTCTTGCGAGAAAACTACAAAAAGTTCAAGGGAACTTGAGCATGAAGTTGCAGACAATGCAGAAAGCAAGGAAGAGATGCAGGAAGATGGTTTGTGTCCTTACCGTGAAGTTGGGTGTTATTTCACCAGAATGTTTTGGTTTTACTTGGCAAGTCTCTACACATCTTGTGAAGGTATTCCCAAGGTGTCCATGCATGCACATAGAAGTGAAAAGAGGAGTCAAATTCAAGGACTTTTTGGACACGACAAAACAGAAGAAATGGGGTGAGTAGTGCTGGCATTAACAGACAAGAGACTGATGCGAAAGGTCGTTGAGAAGCTGGTTGGGAGTTTAACTTGGCCCCTTTTTTTTGAAACAGAAGTGGGGCTGTCCTTCCTGGAGAGCTTTGGCAATCTTCATGGGTTTATTTCCCAGATAGTGGTTGTAACACCCCTACTACGCACATAACATTACTTGAAATCGCAGCGGAAATTAAACAACTAAACAGTAACTAAACGATTGGTGCTACAACGCCGTCAACCACCCACGTGGTTAACAAGGCTGAATAAATACAAGTGTACCGGTCTGATGATCAGACTCCCGAGCATAGAACTAATAACCATATATACAAAAACACAATACCGAGTATTTACTTACATCCTTCACTGTAAACTGTTCACAACCAAAATACATAACGCCACGGGAGCACAGGCGCATCCCGGGCCCAACATCCAAAAGTAATCAAAAGTAAACCTGCAACCTAGAATCTAAAGCCATTCCGCTTTTTCGATCCTCATCCTGTAGTATAAGAAATATGGAGCCCCCGAGGGGGTCAGCAACCCTTGGCTGGTATGGTTAACGCGCAGCCCATCGGCTACCGGGATACGCGCAACTAATTGTCATGGTGACATGGCATTCATTTTAAAACACACAACTTATACATATATCATAACATGGGTATTGTACACAACATCACACACATCACACAAGAACAATTCCTTTTAGGAAGAGAACCAACACAGTTAGTCCCCATAGAGAGCCTAGAGAATGTTGCCATGCTCATGCTAAGCTCGTTACATAATTCGTTACCGTCCTGTTAGATTGAACGGATAACTTAACACAAGGTGCCTCGGATATAGTGATCCAAGCACACCGAACAACACATAGTATGCCCCTGTGGCCCGACGTGAGTCAGTAAATAGCCTTGGTTAAGCTAAAGGGAAGGTTGGAAACCAAATTGGAGAACAACCATAACATACGAGAGAATCGAACCGGTTATGACATCGACTCCCATACTCACACGCGTGGCCGGAACAGACCGGACTCATCACTTCCCCCGTTAGCACTTGTTAGCAGTTCATCATTGAACTCAATACACAATTCACAATAATAGGTCAAGTCTTGTTAGACACACACAAGGGAAGAGAGTGTCATACTTAACATCATAATAATATTTAACAACTGTAAACTCTTTACATGGTTTAATCTTACAAAGTCATAAACACCCAGAAAAACAAACAACACACAAGCCGGTGTAAACCGGTAGGCAACAGACTGCAAGAAAACCATACCTTGGTCCTTGTTTCGATTTGTTTCCACCTTGAGAGAATCCTAAACACATTAGTAACGTCGGTTAATTAACGCACTAGTCCATTGTTAACTTGTTACTTCACATATCTATTTTATTTTATTTTCACACTTGTTATAACTCTTCACCATTTTAATTGCCATTATAACACTCCTAACATGTCTTAATTAACCTCATATCATCATTACTAACTAATCACCATTTTTAGACAACTTTCTCTACTTTAAAACAAAGTTTTTGGTCCATACAGTGGCCTGTCCGAACTTGTGTCCGGACTTCCCAAGTTCGGACACAAGTCGAGACTCAAAACTGAAAACAGACGCCTGTCCGAACTTGTGTCCGGACTTCGGAAGTTCGGACATGGGTCGAGAGAATTTCAAAGTAGGAGCAGGTACGTCCGAACTTGTGTCCGGACTTCCCAAGGTCGGACACAAGTCGAGACTCTGAAAATTTTCACGCAACAGGCTTGTCCGAACGTCCATGTCCGGACGGATGTTCGGACAAGGCAAAACACTCACTTTCTAAGCCTTTAAATACTTAACCAATTCCCCCCCCCCAAACCTCTAACACTCATAATATTTTCTAACATCATTTGCTACACTTACATCCACATACAACATCCATGAAACTCATTATCTATCACCTTAAACACTTGATCATTTCATACCGAAATTCCTAACACCTATGTTGTTTCCTCCTTAGTTTTCCAAGTGATGTTTCATACCTATGATAACTACTATCCCAAAATGCTTTCTCCTCATTTTAACATCATCTCCCAAGCATCATTTCTCACCACTTAAACCCTAGTTGATGTCTAAGTCCCTTTGTTTACCTAGAACACCTTAAGACATTATTTCTCCTCTTGTAAAATACTTAAGCACTTCCAACATTTCTAGTTCACCAAACCTTATGTAAACACTTAGAACTTATTGCTTCTTACCTAAATTTTGACATGGATTCTCCTAGAACATTACTAAGCCAAAACACTTTGTTTTCTCCATTAAGCACACAAGAACACCTAAATTCACCAAGAACACTCTCACACACAAAGTTTCACCAAATCACACTACATTACAATATAGTGCATAATTTAAATTGCATGGCACTTAGGCCCTTAAAATGCATGGCTCTTAGGCCCTTAAAGTGAATAACTCTTAAACACTGAATTTCCACAATATATATGCCTTTGACCTGCAAATACATACAACAACACACATGTCCTTTTACTAGTCTCCTTGAGAACATCTCATTAGGTCATTTACCATTTGCTCTTTAGGTAGTTTTAACAAGCATTATAAGCTCATTTCTCCTAAGGCATTAAACTACATTAGGTTAGCATATTTACCTCTTTTCACACAAACTTCTTTCTTGTTTCCTTGTTTAAAATCGGCTAGGTATTTGATTCCTTGTCAACTACTAAACAATATACAAGCAATGTAATGAGTATACAAGCTTAATGCTTCATTTCATTGTAAACCCTAGGTTTACATTATTTCAAAAACATTAATGTAGTTGTTTTACCTTGGTCTTTGAAGAGAGTTTGAATATCTATCAAGAGAGGACTCCACCTAGTCCTTGAAAGGTTGGAATGAAGCTAAAACAAAGCCATATAAAGAGCACCTTCAATGGGCATTTTCGGTCAACAACAAAACATGGAGGAAATGAAGTTTTTATTTGAGATTTCTTACCTAGAAGCAAAGGAGATCAATAATATGTAGAAATATAAGCTCAAGCTCCTTCAATGGTGGAACTCCATGGCACCGAATTGGTGATCTTGAAGCTTTGAGAAGATAGGAATGAAGAGCTTGATGAGACTAAGAGAATGGTGGTGTTTGTTTTTTATTTGGTTAAGTGGGCTAGAAGTTACAAGAGATCAAAGATGGAGTTTAATGGTGGTGGTGTGGTATTACCGTGAATGAGAGAAGAAGGTTGAAGAGAGCTTGGAACCGTGGGAATGCAAGGAAGAAGGGAGAAATGAAGATAAACTTGCTTTTAGAAGATATTTGTAGTTATAAAGTAAAAAGTACTTTAGTTAGTCATATTTATTTACTTAACATGTTAACAAGAGAGTGGTGAGTCACCACACTTAAGAAAACCGGCCCCCAATAGTACTTAGGGGTATTATAGTCTTTATTTGTCAATTTAATTACTTATAATAACATATGTTACATACTAGCTTATAAAAGTCACTATTCATAAAAACAAGGCACATAGAAGTGAAAATTTTGATTTCCCATTGATATAGACTTCCAAATGTGATACTATATAGTACACATGTTAATTAAAGAGTAATGATGGACATTTAGCCATTCAAAACTCATTTACAAGACAATTTTTCGAAAATGTGCTTTAAGACTCCTTAAAGCACATTTTGTGTTTTAACTTGTTTTCAAGCTTGGTTTTCTTTGCTAATTGGTTTAATATGTTCCTTAGTATATAAATAAGGTCTTGGTAAGTTCATTAGGTCCTACCCAAACTTATCCCAAGCTTAGAGCACATTTTGGCCTTTATTGACCTTAAAGCACATTTTGTGTTTTCTATTGTTTAAATTTGTTTACTAATGTTTTTAAGACTCTTTTTAGTCTTAGCATACCATATTTAGGTGTTTAAACAACATTCTAAGGTTTGGGGTATTTCAGTGGTACGTAAGGAATGAGGAGAAAAACAAGTCAGGCATCAAGGAAATCTCGGCATGAAAACAGAAGAGAATGAACGAGGATTAAGCAACTGATGTTCACCTTGTTAGATTCAGGGAGCTGATTTACTTTGCTCCAGGAGTTCTTCCTAGACTGGCACAACCGAGATGGGTACTTGCGTGAGACAAACGCCAGTTGAATTGGTTATGGTGAGACAATGACTTAAGGTGGGTTTATTAGTCAAGCGATAGTTGCTTACTGATTCCCATAAGGCAGGTGTGGAAGTTTGCAAAAGAACAAACTGTTTCTGATGTGTTTTTGGTGGAATCAAGAGGGTACAGGAATTAGTGGGGTATCTGTTAAGTAAATTCAACTAGGAACAACCTGGGAACTTGAGGAGTACGTGGGAATCAAAGGAGCAGGACGTTTTCTGGTTCTCACAAACTGTGCGGTAAATAGCAGAAGGTTATGGGCTGGATTAGTTCATTAATTGTAGAGATTAAAGGAGAGTATTAGTCACAGTTTACCAAGCAGGGGTTGTGGAAGTTAGGTGCCATTATTCTCTGTTAAATTCCTCAAACCTAGCAACTGACAGCAGTGCACCCATGTTGTTGCATATGTATATTTTTTTAAACAGGAGTAATATCGAGGAAGCACAGGGTTGTACCGGTTTAGGTTTTGTTCTTTGCTCTCAGACAGAACCAAGAAACAAGTGTGAACTGTGGAGAATATTTTATTCCTGATTTAGAGGTGGTTACCGAAATCAGATGAGAGGAAGAGGGTGATTGTTTCTCCTCTTTTTTTTCACTCACACTTCTATCATTCATTACTCATTCAACTACTGCTATTCCTAGCATCCAAAATGCCTTACTTTACATCTAGCTTCATCCCATTAACACACTCATTTCCAAATCTGTTTCAAACTACAAAACACTCCCATTGCACTCCTCAAGTACACCTAGTTTCACTTAGATTCTTTCTCTTCTTAAACAACCTAAGTCCTCTCATTCCTAGGTAGAATTGGACATAGTCTCCCCTATATTATTACCATTCTCCACACATCATTTCAGCTCATATGTCCTCATTCTCACAACCTGTTTGCTCAAGCCACATGCTCACATTTTAACACTACTACAACAACAAATAATTCCTGCACATATACATTCAATACCCAATGTTTTCCCAAGCTTTTAAACATCATTTAAAAGGCTTCAAA
>JAIOTZ010002228.1:10000-17500 GCA_023374045.1 Limonium bicolor | reverse complement strand
GTTGGTCTCTCCCCCCCCGAGTCCCTTGTGAGCTTGCTAGACCATTCGATGTTGCCATATGTGTCCCGAAAATGTTGTCGTGGTGTCGGTCGGATCCATTCGTGTGTCCCGTTGTCAATTCCGTGCCAATTGACTTCAAATTGGGCTATGGGCTTTGATTTGTGGGCAAACTCGTGTTTGCTAGCTTCTCATCGCTTCTGTGGTTGCATTTGGAGCTCATTCCTGGTGCATGAGTGGTTTTTGGTGCTTGTGTGGTGATGGGCTTTCCGCTTGTGCGGCAAACTGTCTCCATTGGTGCCATTTCATTGTCATGACATTGTCTTGACATCGGTGGGACATTGTCGAGATCGTCTTGATACCTTGCGCCTCCGGCGCACATCGACCATGCATTTTTGGTGCGTGTTGTGCAGCGTCGAGTGCTTAGTGAATTGTTTGGCCCCTCAATGCCCGTGAGGGTTGGTATGAGGCGTGGATGCAGGCCATGAGTGCCCTCCATATAGGAGCAGTAGGTGGCATACAAGGTTTTTGTCTGATGACACTTCATTTTTTCACCGGGATTTGGTATGAAGGCGCCATGTCTGCAGCTGCTGCGGCCTGAAAGGTACATTAACCTCTATAGGGGGGGGAGGTTGGTCTTGTTGCCTGTTACAAAATTTTCGCAATGTCCGGGATTTGGCATGAAGGCGACATGTCTGCAACTGCAGCGTCCCGAAAGGTACATTAACCTCTATAGGGGAGGTTGGTCTCTCCCCCGGCCGAGTCCCTAGCGAGTTTGCGAGACCATTCGATGTTGCCATATGCGTCCCAAAAATGTTGCCGTGGTGCCTTTCGGATCCTTTCGTGTGTCCCGTCGCTTGATTTGTGCCAATTGACTTCAAATTGGGCTATGAGCTATGATTGGTGGGCAAGCTTGTGTTTGCCTGCTGTTCTTCGTTCGTGGTCGCATTTGGAGCTCATCCGTAGTGCTTGGGGCTCTGCTCCCAGCCGAGTGCCTTGCGCTAGACCATTCGATGTTGCCATATGTGTCCCGAATAATTCGTGGTGGTGCCGGTTGGATCCGTTCGTGTGCCCCGTTGTCTATTTCGTGCCAATTGGCTTCAAATTGGGCTATTGTCTTTGATTTGTGGGCAAACGCGTGTGTGCTTGCAACTCATCGTTTTTGGTTGCATTTGGAGCTCATCCCTGGTGCATGAGTGGTTTTTGGTGCGTGTTTGGGGATGGGCTTTCCGCTAGAGCGGCAAACTGTCTCCATTGGTGCCATTTCATTGTCATGACATTGTCTTGACATCGGCGGGACATTGTCGAGATCGTCTTGATACCTTGTCGTGGCCTTCTCTTCACAACGGTCTTGTTGTCGGTTTACGATTTTTTCGGTATGCTTGAAGTCGCGATGTCTTGGCCTTGTCTTGTCAATGGTCTTGCTGCTCCTTTTGTGACCCATCTCCGAATTTTCGTTTGAGCCTTGCGCCTCCGGCGCACATCGACTATGCATTTTTGGTGCGTGTTGTGCAGCGTCGAGTGCTTATTGAATTGTTTGGCCCCTCAATGCCCGTGAGGGTTGGTATGAGGCGTGGATGCAGGCCATGAGTGCCCTCCATATAGGAGCAGTAGGTGGCATACAAGGTTTTTGTCTGATGACACTTCATTTTTTCACCGGGATTTGGTATGAAGGCGCCATGTCTGCAGCTGCTGCGGCCTGAAAGGTACATTAACCTCTATAGGGGGGGAGGTTGGTCTTGTTGCCTGTTACAAAATTTTCGCAATGTCCGGGATTTGGCATGAAGGCGACATGTCTGCAACTGCAGCGTCCCGAAAGGTACATTAACCTCTATAGGGGAGGTTGGTCTCTCCCCCGGCCGAGTCCCTAGCGAGTTTGCGAGACCATTCGATGTTGCCATATGCGTCCCAAAAATGTTGCCGTGGTGCCTTTCGGATCCTTTTGTGTGTCCCGTCGCTTGATTTGTGCCAATTGACTTCAAATTGGGCTATGAGCTATGATTGGTGGGCAAGCTTGTGTTTGCCTGCTGTTCTTCGTTCGTGGTCGCATTTGGAGCTCATCCGTAGTGCTTGGGGCTCTGCTCCCGGCCGAGTGCCTTGCGCTAGACCATACGATGTTGCCATATGTGTCCCGATTAATTCGACGTGCTGCCTGTTGGACCCATTCGTGTGTCCCGTCGTCTGTGCTGTGCCAATTGACCTCAAATTGGGCTGTGGGCATTGATTTGTGGGCAAACTCGTTTTTGCTTGCTTCTCATTGTTTCTGGTTGGGTTTGGGGCTCATCTCAGGTGCGTGAGTGGTTTTGGTGCTCTGCTCCCCAGTCGAGTGCCTTGCGGGTTCGCCTGAGCATTTGATGTTGCCATGTATGTGTCCTGGTTAATTTGTTGTGGTGCCTGGCGGGTGCTCCCGTGTGTGCCGTGTGCTATGTCGGCCCAGGTGACTTCGAAGTGTGGCAATGGGCACTGATTAGTGGGGGAACTTTTGTTTGCTCTCTACTCATTGTTTGTGGTTGCGTTTGGAGTTTGTCCCTGGTGCTTGAGTAGTTTTGGTGCACTGCTCCCTAGCCGAGTCCCTAGCGTGTTTGCCAGACCATTAGATGTTGCCGTATGTATCCCGATTAATTCGTGGTGGTTCCGGTCGGATCCATTCGATTGTCCCGATGTCATTTCGTGCCAATTGACTTCAAATTGGGCTATGGGCTTTGATTTGTGGGCATTCTCGTGTTTGCTTGCTTCTCATCGTTTGTGGTTGCGTTTGGAGCTCATCCCTGGTGCATGAGTGGTTTTTGGTGCTTATGTGGTGATGGGCTTTTCGCTTGAGCGGCAAACCATCTCCACTAGTGCCTTTTCAATGGATTGATTTGAATGATTTGAGCATTCATCGTTAGATTGTTTCCTGTGTTGAATGTTTTGTCGAAGGAAAAAAGTCGACTTCTTAAACATCCTGCTGATGTTTCTTTATGGACATTGGTAGGGCAAGACAAAGACTTGCTTGGACTGTCAGTTGAGGTTTACCCCTCTGCTCTGCCCATTTGATGGTCAAGGTTTGTTAATGTTCTTCAGGATGTGGAAGATGCCTTATTGTTCAGGGAATAAAATTCTTTCATGATCATCTTTATTTGTTGGGAATGATTGCATGAGGCGTCTTGATCTGTTGCCGTTGGGTGATACGGATCATGCGTGATTGCATCGCTACAAGGTTGTTACCTGGTTGATCCTGCCAGTAGTCATATGCTTGTCTCAAAGATTAAGCCATGCATGTGTAAGTATGAACTAATTCAGACTGTGAAACTGCGAATGGCTCATTAAATCAGTTATAGTTTGTTTGATGGTATCTTCTACTCGGATAACCGTAGTAATTCTAGAGCTAATACGTGCAACAAACCCCAACTTTTGGACGGGATGCATTTATTAGATAAAAGGCCAACGCGGGCTTGCCCCGTTGCTCTGATGATTCATGATAACTCGACGGATCGCACGGCCATTGTGCCGGTGACGCATCATTCAAATTTCTGCCCTATCAACTTTCGATGGTAGGATATTTGCCTACTGTTACGTCCAATTTTTGTAAGGACAAAGACAAGCAGCCCGAAAACCAAAATGTACTTGCGCATAACGATGTAATGTAAGCCTTCGGGCCTTGTATCTTCATCAATAAAAGAAGTAGCCCTTTTGTACCTGCGTTGCGATGACTCGGTCTCTCTCTGTTATACGCCCTTTATGCTAACTTGCAGGTGTGCAGGTAGCTGAGGGGCCCCTTGGGGATAGAGCTTTGGAACTACGGTGCAAGCTCCTATTACCCCGATGCCGAGAGCTGGCGGCATCAACTCATTATGTCCCTGGTTATTCTTACCCCGATGTGCGGGCGGGCACATCGTTAGAGCCTTTGTGGCTCACGCAGGATGAGTTGGATTGGGTGGAGATAAGTGTGTTGGTATTCGCCCGATGCCCTCACCCTCCGGTCATCGGTACTTGCACTAGCTGTGTGGGTGAACCTCGTGGTTCCCCGGGCACTGGCTTTACTTGTACTTGGGCTGCGCACTTGGGCAGGAGTTGCAAGTGGTGCGCAGATCCCCTTTGACCTTGACGCTTGAAGTTGAGGGAATTGGGATGGCCAGGAGAACTTATCTAATAAGGGTGGTATAAGTCCACTCTCATCCTTGTGGTTATGAGTGGCGCATTCCGGCATGCTAGTATAGCGCAGTATCGCCGGAGCCCTGGGGTAAATTCCTTAGGGCATGTCAAGCTAAGTGCTTGGTGTCGTTTGTATGCGAATGCTTGTTTGCCTTAACACATGTGTTCAATGTTTCTGTGCGCATGTGTGTTTACTTGGTGCCCAAAAGTTGCTTGAATGTTTCTAAGTGTTTTCCGCTGCGTGTCTTCCTGAGTTTTTTTTTCAGGAAAATATGTGTTACAATTTGGTATCAGAGCCTAACCCTTTGGCAAACTCTGTTTGCAGATTGTTAAAGTGTTGAACTCGAAGTGAGGCCCCACTCCAGAAAAGTGTTAAAGGTTGCAACCGACGACTAAGTCTTGCAAGCAGATTGCCGATCATGGGTAGAAAAGGTCCTGACTCTGCCACACTTTGGACTTACCTTGAACAGTTAAGAGATGTTGTGGGTCTATCAAGTCGGGAAGCTGATGCAGTGGACCCAGAAATGGATTTGATTAGTGCTGTTCAAGGACTTGTGAATGACAACAAGTTCCTTAAAGATGTAGTCGATGCGCTGGCTAGTGATGTTGCACAACTCAAAGCTAGAGTTGAGGGTCAAGAGCAAGAACAAGACTCTGAGACTCGGCCTAGTGAACATGCCACGCTGGTTAGGCAAAATGCGGATCTTTCCGAGAAATTGAGTAAGGCACTTGATGCCTTAGCGAGTCGGGGAGTTCCATTGGATGATTCAAAAGTTAAACCAAGGGACCCAACCCCCTTTGATGGGACCCGGGATGCCGAAGTCGTTGAGAATTTTCTTTACGATATGGAAAATTCCTTCGAGGCCTCGAGAGTGAGGGAAGATCTGAAGGTTCCGATTGCAAAAACTTATCTTGTTGGGCATGCCAAAAAGTGGTGGCGATTTATGGAAGAGACGGACCGTAACAATGGGGATGAAGCCCCTAGAACTTGGCAAGATTTTAGGGAGCCTTGAGGGCACACTTCCTTCCCCAGGACACAGCTCATAAAGCGAGAACTCGGCTCCGAGCTCTCAAACAGACGGGTTCCATCCGAAAATTCATTGAGGAGTTTATCTTCACTGTTGCTGATCTTCCAACTATGGATGAGGGGGATAAAGTCCATGCTTTTATTGAAGGTTTGAAACCTTGGGCTCAGAATGAGCTACGGAGAAGTAGGGTGACAACTGTCTCCCAAGCGATTGAAGTTGCTGAGGGGTTGGTAGATTTCCGTCAAGAATCCTCATCCGGAAAGGCTGGCTCCTCGAATCCGAGAAAAGAAGGAGACTCCTCTTCCCGAAAACGGAAGTGGCCTTCGACTCAACTTGGGAAGAAACCTAGTAACCCAGGATCGACGAAAGGGGATTTGTCGGTTAAGGAAAGGGAGTCTAAGCCCTTTAACAAGAAGGGGAAGAAGACTAAGTCTAACTTCACCCCAACTTGTTACTTTTGTGGTGATGCACACTTTGCTACTTCTTGCCCCAAGCGAGCGAACATCTCTGCGCTCCTGAATTCCTCCAACGAGGGTACTCGTAAAGAGGTTGTCCCTACAACTTTCGTTGGCTCTATTCTGCATCCGCCGAAGGTAGCTCGTTCTACAATTTATGCTCCTAGTCCACATCCTGATTTATTATATGTCTCAGTAGAAATTAACCAAAGTCACACTATTATGGCTATGGTTGATACAGGAGCCACGAGCAACTTCGTCGACCTGAGTGCCGTACAGGCACTCGAGATTTTGGCGACTCCAACCCATACTGCTGCGACGACCGCGAATGAGGGAGTCATGCCAGTTCATGGCACTTGTAAATTACGAATAAAAGTCGGCAGGTGGGAAGGAGTCGAGACTTTTGAGGTGTTAGACATTCCAAGATTTCCTATGATCTTAGGATCGCCTTTTGCACTATCGGCTAAGGCTGAGCCCGCGATTCATCTTCGGGGCATATGGATTACGGACGAGCGTTTCCCATGTTTTGTCGATGCTGTCCAGACGAGGGCAGTTGATGATCCGGGTTGCCCCACTGACCTTGTGGGACCAATTTTCCCTTATGAGGAACCTGGAATCGGGCCGGTAGTACTGGCTGTGGCAAAACCGGAGAAGTCTAAATCAAGTGAAGTCGTCCCTGAAGAGATGCTGCCTCTTCTAGAGAGATATAAAGATTTGATGCCTTCGGAGCTGCCGAACGGTCTTCCCCCACGACGGGCCATAGACCACAAAATTCAGTTAGTCCCAGGGGCCATCCCTCCCGCTCAGGCCCCTTATCGCATGTCGCCGTTAGAATTAAATGAGCTAAAGGCGCAGCTCTCCGAGCTTCTGGCGTCTGGGAAGATTCGTCCCTCCACAGCGCCATATGGAGCTCCCGTGCTCTTCCAAAAGAAGGCTGATGGCTCACTTCGACTCTGCGTTGACTATAGAGCTTTGAACAAGGTCACTGTAAAGAACAAGTATCCCATTCCAAGACCGGATGACCTGTTCGACCGTTTGTCTAAAGCCACGTACTTCACGAAGCTTGATCTCCGATCGGGGTATTGGCAGGTCCGCATAGCAGAGGGTGATGAGGGAAAAACTACATGTGTAACCCGTTATGGGTCTTTTGAATTTCTTGTAATGCCTTTTGGCCTATGTAATGCCCCTGCTACATTTTGTAATTTAATGAATGAAGTCCTTTTTGGCTACCTTGATGTGTTTGTTGTTGTCTATCTTGATGACATTGTTGTATATAGTAGTAGCTTGGAGGATCATTTGCGTCATGTGGAATTGGTATTTGATCGCTTACGGGCGCATGAGCTTTATGTGAAGAGGGAAAAGTGTTCCTTCGGTCAACGAGAAATTGTTTTCCTTGGCCACATCATCTCCGCTGGGGCGGTCCGTATGGACCCATCCAAGGTGAAAGCGATCCTAGAGTGGTCGACTCCGAGGGATGTATCTGAACTCCGCTCTTTCCTTGGTTTGGCAAACTATTACCGCCGATTCGTGGAAGGGTATTCTCATAAGGTAGCCCCTCTTACCGACTTGCTCAAAAAGGGTGAGACGTGGGCGTGGACGGGTGCGCGCCAGGAGGCATTCGAGTTGCTGAAGAGAACTATTTCCTCGGAACCAGTGCTTAAGTTGCCCGAATTCGACAAGCCATTTGAGGTCCACACAGATGCATCTGACAGAGCAATTGCGGGTGTCCTCGTGCAAGAGGGTCACCCCTGTGCCTTTGAGAGTCGGAAGTTAAATGGAGCCGAACAACGTTATTCGGCCCATGAGAAAGAGATGCTGGCGGTAATCCATTGCCTTACGATTTGGAGGCATTACCTTCTCGGAACTAAGTTCCTCGTTGTCACGGA
>JAIOTZ010000230.1:0-73248 GCA_023374045.1 Limonium bicolor | reverse complement strand
TTTCTCATGGCACCAAAATGGAGCTTTGAAAGATTTGAAAATAGAAAGATAGGTCTT
The DNA here is from genome assembly GCA_023374045.1 of Limonium bicolor. Classification (NCBI taxonomy): domain Eukaryota; kingdom Viridiplantae; phylum Streptophyta; class Magnoliopsida; order Caryophyllales; family Plumbaginaceae; genus Limonium; species Limonium bicolor. The sequence continues at coordinate 73,191 of JAIOTZ010000230.1, read as the reverse complement.
GACCTAACTAAGAATAATATGTGTTTAGTTTTTGATTTGGAGCTAAAATGAGTAAGTTTTGCCAAAGCAAGGTGAAGCAACAATGGAGGCTGCTTGGGACGGTTTGGAACAGAGGAAAAGAAGAGAATACCGTGGAAGAAAGAGAAATGAAGAAGAGAGGAGAGAGGTAGGCTAATATAAGGTATTTGCTTTTATAAAGCAAATAGTACTATTCTCTCTTTTACTCTTCTTTTCCTTTATTTGCTTAGTCATGTGGTGACTCCTCACATCAAAAACCGGCCCCCTCTTGTAGTTGGAGATATTTAGGGTCTTAGTTGACCATCTCATTGACTTATGTTGACCTAAGCTTAATTTGGGCACTATTTGGCACTATTCACTAATTAGTGCACATATTCGTGAAATTTTTGGTTTCCCATTGATTTAGGCTTCCTAATGTGATACTAATTAGTACACATGTTGATTAAAGAGTAATGATGGACATTTAGCCACTCAAAACTCAATTCTAAGACAATTTCTCAAAATGTGCTTTAAGACTTCTTAAAGCACATTTTGTGTTTTAACTTGTTTTAAGCTTGGTTTTCTTTGCTAATTGATTTAAAATGACCATTAGAATATTACTAAGGTCTTATCATGATATTTGGGTACTCACCCAAGTCTCTCCAAGCTTAGAGCACATTTTTGCCCTGATTGCCCTTAAGGCACTTTCTTGTGTTTTCCTTGGTTTAAATTGTCTACCAATCGTTCTAAGGCATATTCTAGCCTTAATACATCATAATTTGATGTTTGCTTAGCATACTTAGGTTTGGGGTATTTCATTCTCAGTTGGCTTTTAAGGCATGTTTAGGCCTTAATTAATGTGATTAAATATTTAATCCATGTTTAATAAGTTTGGGGTATTTCAGCAGAAGCGTAAACCCTAAGCAGTTAATGTCTAATGGAACAACCAAATAGAAGGAACCAATACCCATGTAAGTTTCACATTCAAGGCTCAGTTAGTCACACAAGCTGAGTTAGTCACACAACCATTTCCTTTTTGAAATTCCACTTTAGCTCAGCTAGTGTTTGTCACTAACATCGCTTAAGTCTTGTTAGCAAAGCATAAGAGTACGAGAAATCGTACCTGATTAACGTTGTAGCAGTTCTAGTCAACTTACGCAAACATTCAACAGTACTCTGAAGAATATTAAAGGTAGTCTATCATCAATCACTTGTAGCCTACGTTAAGCTTAAATAAACTCATCACTCTTATTTCTAAGTCTCAATTAAATGTTATGTATAACCTTCGACTTATCTTAGAATGTCAATAATAACTCTTAAGCTCAATACCCTTACTCTTAATTTAGAATAACGTCGTATCATAACCCATGATAGGTTTGTCTTAGAATACTATACTATTATCCCACAATGTAATGATTATTCATTCTTATCAACATCTACTATCCGACCTATTATGATTAACTCTTCCCCTTAACTTAATTAAGATCTACATCTTGTATATTGGAATCATAGTGTTTAGATACATTTTATTATAACTAATTGAGCCACTAAACTCAATTATCATATCCTTAGTTCAGAATGACTTTCTATTATAACCGTCTAATAATCTTGTCATAAGATGTTGAATTACCTCTCATATTGAAATAACTATATTATTATTAACTTAGACTTATCGAACTCTTACATTAATTATTCACAAGATATCTTATTTACTTTATCATCAACTATATAATAAGGTGTTTTAAGATAACCTTTTATGTATCCTTGCTTACATTTAATTTCCTAACTGTTTTATTTTTACACGCATTCCCTCCATAGACTATGTATAATCCTTACTAACTTCGACAAACTTAAGTCATAAATACATTTTAAATTGCTTACAAAACCTAAGGTTTCAAAGGGATAACTTAATAAATTAATTTCCTTTATTATGTTTTAGGATAAGCATTATATCTTAACATAAGGTAAAATTTATCTAAGAATTAAATCCCCATTCATAAGTGAAATTGCCAATTATTTAATAAGATCATCTATTCTGAAAATTCTCATATTTTACATTCAACATATCAATATTCCCCATTACCGTAAAGTATATCAGTATAATATCTTATGTAACTTAGTTCCGTCTGATTACAGGTTAAAGTTTAAATATCTAATTTATATTTACAAACCTTTTTACAAGTTCTAGCTATTAACTACACACTTATTTATAAACTCCATTCTAAACATTGGTAGTTAATGTTATAAATGTATTTTATGGGCTTATCTACTTCTAAGAAACTTAAAGATTATTATCTAGAATAATTCCCTAATCATAGTTTAATATAGTTTTACATCACAATCCTTTTAATGATTTTATCTTAAAACATTAAGTCATTATTCAATACTATATACGTTATGAAATGATTAAATCTAGACTTATAAATCCACTTCGCATTTAGATAAAAGTATTTCATTTACTTTATTATTGATTATGTTATAAGATCTATTTGTGTAACATTTTGTGAAATCTAGTTACAAATTTTCCTAAGTGTTAACTTATTAATTACTTAACCCAATTATAGACTTACATTATGGTCGTTGACTAATACTATACATGTATTTTAATACGGTTTATATAAATCTTAGAAATTCAAAGATAACTCTTTAAGTTTAATAATCATAATTTAATACCGCCTCATATAATATTCTTTTATAGTATTATGTAGAGGTTTAGTTTATCTCATTAATTCCTTCATATTATATTTTCTATAAGGTATTTTATTTCTTTTTATTTATGTTAGTATATATATATTATAATATATATATATAGATATATATATATATATACTAGGATTATTCAAGACATTCTTTATGCAGTTTTATTGCATTCAATTATTTATATTACTTTTACATATATCTATATCCAATATGGTTTATAAAATAAAGTATTTTCCTTAGTTGCAATTAAGTATATTAACTTCAATTCTATATAGTTAATATAAATGAAGATTAATTATCCCTTGATTTAACCTAAGTTATATTAGTTCCCTTTTATATATGTGTAAATATATTATTTTCCTTAGTTTTAATCAAGATGTTAACTTCCATATTTATATAATTAAATGTAGATAGTTTAGTTTCTTGATTTAACCTCAGTTTCTATTTTTATTTTCTCATATAGTATATATATGTAAATAATTTTTTTACTTCACTAAAAGTTAGTTCCCAAAGTATTTATAAAACATATTGTTACTAATGTTAGTTTAATTTTCATTATTTCCCAACCTAAAAGTTTATTAAAAACTATACTTTAATTTTTGTTACATTAAAAACCATTATATAGTTATTCTTATGAAAAATTCATAAACACAATTTTAAAAACATTTACCATTGTCAAAATTCTCAAATTAATATATAGTAGCTATAACATTTTAGATATATAAAATTTTTATTTCATAAAAATATCTTTTTTATTTAACCAAATAATTCCATAACACCCATAACTTGCAAAAATAATCACTTATTTAAAATCCAAAGCCAGATAAACTCATCAAAATAAACAAGATTTATAAGGAATCTATGGCTAAAATTTCAAGTCAAAATACATTCGGAAAGGTATTTAAAGTAATTCACAAAATTAGGTTTAATTCTGGAAATATTAAACTCATAACCAACTTAAACTCCCAGATCTAATCTCGGCCGTCCGTTCTAAAACTTACGATCGGACGGCCACTGAGTCTCGAGTTCATCAAACCTCCAGCGATACCGAAGTAAATCGCGAATTCCTCACAATCTACAGAACCAAATTCGATGATTTTTGTTTCTATGGTTTCGAAATTCAATCCCGGTTCTAATGATACCAATTTTGTTAATTATAATACTAGGATAAGGATTTTGAATCTGGGTAAACTCAATTAGGGTTCATATCCGTTTCGAATCGAATTTCTACAAATTCTCTCAATGTAGTGCGTTATATATTAAATTGATAGAGGGGGTATGAATAGGAATGCAAAATGAACAACATTATCGGTTTTAATTTGGGGGAATGTACGATACGCGGCAAGGCAATTTGAACTCGTTTTCTGGAAAAATTAGTATTTTTTTACTCTTCAGGTAGGCAACTTTTGACGCTTCTATCTCCCAAACGACCGAGAACTGGCTTGAGGTTTATTCATAAGATTTGTAGAGGAATCAGAAATCTTTAAACGGGCTATAGAACAAGAATTTTCGCCCACGGATGAAGAAGATATGATAGGACGAATTTTACCTGTTCAACTGAAATTTCCGGATTTCTGGGTTTCCAGAACTCGGGGAGGAAACTTTCGATGTCTTATCTTTCACACTATGAGAATCAGCCTTTGGGTAAAAAGGAAGTTGAGAGGGATTAGAGATCTTTAAACAAGCTAAAGAACATGAATTTTGGCTGAGAAACGAAGAAGTTATGGCGAGACGAAGTTTACCTGATTTCAGTAAAAACTGGATTCTGGGTGACGAATTCGCAAGGAGGCAACTTTAGATCGATTTTACCGTCGATGTAGAATGAGTTAGGTTGTGTATGAGTTATGGTTGCCAAGAGGAATTGTAGGAGAAGAGAATGCAAAAGACGGCACTCAAAACTTCCAAAAGATGAGAAAGTTATGAGGTCACAAGTTAGGGCGAAATCAGTTGCAAAATCGTGGAGATAAAAATGGCTAAGTGTTGGGCGCGTATCCCGAGGCGCGCAGGTGAGTAGCAGACTTGCCACATCAGCATCTTTTCAAAATTTTGACTCTAAAACTTCATTTATCATAACTTTGGCTAGGATGATCCGTTTTTGATGTTCTTTTTATCAATTCATGGTTTTCCATAACCTTTTTATTGGTATAGGTTCATGGGCTGGTTTGACTATTCTCAAAAGTCAACCCTAGCAAGGCTTAAGAAGCTTTATGGTTTCCATAATTTTATTTTGACTTTTATGAGTCAAATTAATGTCCAATTATTTCAAACATCTTATAACATACTTGGAGTGTTTAGAAATTTTCCCAAGATTTATTGACTTATAAATCTTATTATTAAATTCATAATAATATATAATAATTTAATACTTAATAGTATTCTTTAGGGTTAAATAGAAGAAATCCCCTAAATTAATTTCCATAATTCCACATAATATTAATATTCATAATTCCATACAATACTTTAATATTAAATAATATTAATTAAGGTTTAACAAAAGAAATCCCCTAAATTAATTTAAATTAATTTAGGGGTATTTCATTCTTTCTCTGTTCTTCTTCGTGAACGAGAAGAGAGAACACCTCCTCAAGGTTTGGAGCCTATTTCATCGCCAAAATCTACACCTATCGAGCCCATCATAAACTCACTAGTGGAACGGAAGCCTTTAATTACGGTCCAAAACCCTGATTAATTACGGTTTTGGACCGTAATCTACGCGGGGGTCAATAAAGATTGCGACGTCTTTAATTACGGTTTAAAACCGTAATTAAAGGCCCTTTTCATTCCCGCGTGTAAAAGACTTTACATTACGGTTTTTGACAATAACCGTCATCTAAAGTCTTTTACCGCGCGCGCCAAAGGACTTTAGATGACGGTTTACCAAAAACCGTAATGTAAAGTGTACACTTTAGATGACGGTTTGACAATAACCGTCATCTAAAGTCCTTTGGCGCGCGCGCGGTAAAAGACTTTAGATGACGGTTATTGTCAAAACCGTCATCTAAAGTGTAATTTTTTTTTTTTGTTTTTTTTTTGTTTTTACAAATCTACACAATCGCAATAGAGCCAGAAGCAACAGAGGCATCAGACCAGTGCAGAAACTGCACAATTGAACCACCTGAATCAAATACCAACACAAATTCATTCTCTGCGCACAATTGCAACAGAGATAACATCTAATATACACCAGATCGAAAATCTGTTACTGCTGAATCTGTTACAGCAACAAAAAATATTCAATACAACAACAACTAGCAATTCATTACAAAAATTATCTGTTACAGCAGCTAGAGACCAGCAGAATCAGAGGGCTACAAAGGTAGCAGTGTAACCTATACATGGTAGATACAGCTAGGATTACTCCCAGCAAGAAATAGCATAAAACAGAAGTGTAAAACATTACAAAAACGGTGCAGAAAACTGTTAAAAACAAAATCCATCATAGCTAGTCTACCACTCCATTCTCATAAACATGGATGACATGCTCTCTCTGACATGCAACAAGTCGTTTGCACTGTAAGTCGAGAATCTGGCAAAATGCTCTTTAATCTGCAACAAGAAAAGGAATGGAACACATAATGAGATTAAGATAAAGACACAAAAAATCTGCCGAAACAATTAAATACAAGACAGCGTTCTTATTACCTTGTCTTTATCATTCTTAAAACTTGGGAAGTACGCGCAGAACTCGTACATATACCGCATCACGTAGTACCCGCAACTCCTAGAGTCCTTTTGGGTAGGGCACTAAATCACCAAAATTCACAAATGTAAAACAATTGTACAAAGATAATAGCAGCACAAATGAAAACATGAATTACCAAACCTTGATGTAATCGACGGTCAAATCACCAAACTCTCCCTGTGGGGTTTTTTTGTAACAACTGTTACATATATTAACAAAAGCGTTTAGCAAATGAACAAGTACATTAATTTTGGTTCAAAAAACTTACATACAATTAAATAGTAATAAAACTTACTCTTTGATTATGTCTTCAGTGTGGAATTCTGTCCACTGCCCTAGTGGATCTAGAACGAGCAGAGTAGCGATGGCAGCGCAGAATATAAACAAAGCCCAGTGGTGGCTACAATGTCAAATACAAAATGAAATGAGAAAGGTAGGTAAAAAAGTTAGCTAATTAGTATGTAATTTTATATCAGAACTCACGTTTGGTGATACGGCATTAGAATGAACAATTTATTCTGTTCATCAACAACATTGAAGCAATGAATCATGTAATTACAAAACCTCCCCGGGTCCCTAGTGACATTGTCGTACGATAAACGCTCCGGGCACACCGCAGTAATGGAGGTCATGTCCTTCTCAGCACATCTCTCAAGCAGACATCTATTATATCACATGTAGTATAAAAAGTTAGCCAATGCAACTTCATAGATACTTATTCTATATGTTTTTACAGTATGAGGAAAGAACACTTACAATAGATAAGCTTGAATAATGTTAATGTTCAGATAATCTCCACACATCATCTCTCTGATGTCCTCAAAGTTGATTGTCGTGATCATATCTTCTTCGTAGTGAAACATCGACTTTGGAAGCGTCATCATGAAGTTGTTAGTTTGAGATGACTTCAATATGATCTTGTCGTAGAGATTCATCTGCTTGGCCCCCAAAACCTTAACAAGTTTTTCTGGCAGTTCGAGCTTATTTTTAGGCGCCTCAGAAGTCTTGGTGCGACGTCCCCGGACGGGCGCTGGATTCTTACCTTTCCCACCCCGACTCACTGGATTCTTACCCTTCACACACAAACAGTAAAGCATAAATGTAAAGATAATTACTAATTGATTATTATAGTAACATTAAACATTTATCTAGAACATACCCTTGTACTTCTGACAGGATTCGCCGGCGCGCTGATCTCTTCTTCTCTGGGCCGGGATACGCGGCGAGGAAGCTCAGGGATCTCAGGATTCGCCGGCGCGCTGGTCTCTTCTAGTCTGGGCCGGGTTACGCGGCGAGGAAGCTCAGGGATCTATAATAGATTAGATTAGACACTTAATGCTAAATAATGCATTTTATAGATACTAAATGGTTGTCAAACAGTCTTACCTCATCGGTGACAACAATATAACATGCTGGCCAGGGCAATATGTCTCCCTTTGCTTCGATCAGCGTGCATTTGTTGTCAAACGCCATTGGAAGGTATGCATGCTCAAATCCATCAATGATCAGGTCCAAGGTCACACGCGCGTAGAATGGGGGTAGACGTACGAAACTGATGAGCGTGAGTGGACCTGATGGCAACACTGTCCCGTAGGCCGCATCTACAGGGTGCCCTTCTAATGGTATTTGGAGACGGCATTTTTGTTGCTCCTTCAATAAACAGAGATAATACGTGAAATAAATAAGTGAACCCAATCTAATACTATTTAAATGACTTTATTTTAGGAGAAAAATAGTTAAACAAAGCTAACCCGGATGTTGGCAAATGGGTACGGGTCAGCGGCAGGAGCACAACTAGACGAGGAAGACAGTCGAGGAGGATCATGCTGCTGCTGCTGCTGTGTAGTCGCATGTGCGATCGAATTCAACGCTTCCTGCAGCCTCTCCTCGAAAGCTCGGCGCTCAGCAGCCAGTTTCTCCTCATTAGCTTGGCGCTCAGCAGCCCACTTACGCTCTACCATCGCCTCGACTTCAGCAGCACTCATCTGACCCTTCCTAGCAGATGGCGGGAATACTTTCTTCTGACGTACTTCTCCCCCAAATCCTCTAACACGCCCTGGGTGATCCTTCTTCCCAAGTATTTGATTGAGCGCGTCGTCTTGAGAAGGAGGAGCGTGTAAGTCTACTTCTCCTCTCTGTGCCGCTTCGTACTGTCCAATTGTCAAAGAAGTTAACACTAAATTTAAGATCAACAAACACTTGAGTATATAAGTAAATTATTTAACAGCTACTTTCAAATACTTACAATTTGGTTAGCCAGTTGTTCCATCGCAGCATTAGGAAATACCCTCTGACCTTCGCTGGTCGTTTTCTGGCGTCCCAGTATGTACATCTGCACCCTCCTCGCCTCAGAGACATCCTCGATCGGGCCACTTCCATCATCGTTCCTCCGTGTCAGCAAACCAGCTTCTTTCCATCCCTCGAGGCTGCCCACATATCCCTTTCGTCCCATGGTGTGGGGGTAGAGATTAGCTTGACGGTTTTGCCGTGCTTGTTCTTGTACTTGCTGTTAAGAAAGTACAAGGAAATTAATTAGAAAATCAGGGATAAAGCATTATGAGCATTAATTAAGAAAAGAGTACACACAAACATACCCTGAACTCGGGGGTGGCGTGCCGCTCAACGAACTCCTTCCACTCCTCTTCAGTGATCATGCCATTGTACACAACATACGGCGGAGGCTCACGTGGGGGCACTTGGTTGATCCAATGCTCAACCAAGTAGTGACGGAATGATTTAGCTTTGCCGGCGACCAAAGAAAGAACGGTCTGCTTCACTTCTTCTGGGATCTTGTATCGTTCTTGCACCTTCTTCCAGATGGTCTCCTTAACTTCTTGCGGGACTTGTTTCCATGTGTGGTTGATGCAGCAATGTGATCTGGCCAGAGTCCCTAGCATACTACCGAACTCTGACCTGCTGCCCCCACCATACCTCCCATACTTGTCCCACAGAAGACTAATCTGATCCTCTTTCTGCAGTTTCAACCCACGGGTCGGACCTCTACCTCTGGGTCTCTGAGTAGCACTCGTAGAAGGTGCACTCATGGAAGGGCCAACAGCATCAGCGGCAGATGTGGATGGGACAACAGCAGCAGCGGCAGATGTAGATGGGACCGGTACCATCTGCTGCTCATTGTCGAACTCACGGCAACATAAATCGAACTCTGCATCAACCATGTCCTGATCATCCATGTCCTGATCAGCCATGCCTGCAAGGATTGAAATACAATTTGAATTAAATTAAGCATTTCATAATGGTCATATACAAGCAAGAAATAAAAGAGTGTTAATTTCATATAAATTTTTATAGTAATAACTTACATACACCATTATCTCTCAACCCACATTCCCTCGTTATGGTCTGATCGTATATACTCACGATGACCTGTGACCTCAGCCTCTTCCAATGAAATAGGAACAGTTGGAGGTTCATCTTCTGCATCATACTCATCCTCATCAACCACACCATCCACACCAACTATTCCTCTTCTCCCTTTAAGCACAACAGACCATCTAGGATTACAGGGATCAGTTACATAAAATATCTGCTTAACCTTCGTCCCAACAACGAATGGCTCAACCGTGGGAGTAGCTCTAGACAGATCAACCAGTTTCATACCATGCTCCTCTTCACGGTAGCCATGATTGTTGTTAACCCAGTTACAGCGGAAAACACACATTTCGTAGCTGTTGTAGTCCAATACCCAGATGTCTTGTATAACACCGAAATATGATTGTTGTACTGAGACAGGACTATGACCCACGACACCGACGTCATATAAGTTTTGATAAGCTTCAAGCTCTACACCACTGTTTTGATTCGTTGACTTCTGATCCTGACGTTCTGTGAAAAAGGTGAATCCATTGACATCGTACCCCTCATAAGAAATTACATCCAGATTTGGTCCAAATGCAACTACTTTAATCAGTTCAGGCACATTCGTGGACTGATCGGACAACACTCTCTCTTTGAACCATCGGACAAATGTCCTATTCTGCTCATTTTGTAGTCTGACGTCACTCATGTTTGGATATTGTGCTCTTAAAACACACAAGTGTTCATCAAAGTATGGTTCAACATCTTCAAGATGACTTAGCACAACTAAATGAGCTTTGTTAAGAGTGTCTATATCAATTCTTTTCAGTTTCCTTCCAACCGTGCCAACACCCTTCAATCTGCCCTCGTGTCTAGAACGTGGAAGTCCAATGGTATCGACACCTTCTAGGTAATTGGTGCAGAAGTCTACAACTTCCTCTGTGATAGTGCCCTCTATAATACTACCCTCTGGGTGACGACGGTTCTTCATTTTCTTCTTCAGGACACCCATGTACCTTTCGAACGGATACATGTAGCGAAGGTACAAAGGACCACACATCAGAATCTCTCTTACAAGATGCACGAGGAGATGTATCATTATGTCGAAGAACGATGGAGGAAAATACATCTCCAGCTGGCACATTGTCACAATAAGATCCTTTTGTAATTTAGACAGAGTGTCCACATCAAGAACCTTAGACGAAATGTGTTTGAGGAAGACACTGACGTTTGTGATTGTGTGTCTGACAGCATCCGGCAAGATCCCACGTAGTGCAATTGGCAAAAATTCTTGAAGTAGGACATGATAATCGTGAGATTTCATTCCTACTAATTTGAAATCTGTCATGGACACTAGGTTTCTTATGTTTGAGGAGTAACCTGATGGCACCTTGATGTTGTAAAGGGTACTGCATAGACTATGTTTCTCTTCTTTAGACAGAGTGTGACAGGCAGGAGGCAAGAATGTGCGTTTTCCACGTTCTTGCGGGCCAAGCTCTGTGCGTATGCCCAACTCAATTAAATCTTTTCTTCCTTTCAAATGATCCTTTGTCTTTCCTTTTATGTTCAAAAGGGTGCTAGTGATACTTTCACCCACGTTCTTCTCGACATGCATCCCATCGATACAATGTCTAAACTCCAGATGCTGCCAGTACTGTAGTTCCCAAAATATTGATTTCTTTTTCCAGACACTTTTTTCACCACTTTTGGTTAGCGGCCCGAAGTTGTTCACAATATTATCCAACTTTTTGTAAATCTCTGTACCTGTCAAAGGCTGGCGCGCCATGCTGTGATCAGTTTTCCCATCGAACTCTTTCGCCATCTTTCGATACTTATGTCCTTTTGGAAGCATTTTTCGGTGGCCCATATAAATGGTTTTCCCACTATGTTTCAAGCGAATGCTACAAGTGTTTTCACCACAAATCGGACACGCCAATGCCCCCTTGATTGAATAGCCTGAAAGATTACCATAGGCGGGGAAATCATTGATTGTGCAGTACAACATAGCACGCAAATTGAAGTCCTCTTTACTGAATGAGTCGTAAACCGTAGCCCCTTCATTCCACAAGAGTTGTAGATCCTCTATCAAAGGTTGTAGGAATACGTCAATTTTGTTGCCCGGTTGCTTTGGACCAGATATTAACAAAGACAACAAGATGTGTCTTGGTTTCATGCATAACCACGGCGGTAGATTGTAAATAACCAAAAGCACAGGCCAGGTACTGTGTATGCTACTCAAAGTACCGTAAGGGTTCATCCCATCCGTGCACAAGCCTAGCCTTAGGTTTCTCGGTTCGTTACCAAACTCAGGAAATTTTACGTCTATGTTTCTCCACTGTGGTGCATCAGCGGGATGTCTCAATCTGCCATCCTTTTTCCTGTGAACTGAATGCCACCGAAGATTCTCTGCGTCTTTCTCAATGGAGAACAAACGTCTGAACCTTGGAATGATGGGCAGGTACCACAATACCTTAGCTGGTGAACCTTTCTTACTACCGCTGATGTGAGTTTGTTGTTTCTTATACCGTGACGCTCCACATGCTGAACAGCTTTCAGCAAATTCATCCGATTTCCAAAACAGCATGCAACCATTTGGACAAGCATGAATTTTCTGGTACCCCATACCCATTGGGCACATCATTTTTTTGGCTGAGTACGTAGTCGTTGGTAAAACGTTGTCCACCGGAAGAACGTATTTCAATAGTTCCAGGAGGTCAGTGAAACTTACGTCGCTCCAGCCATGTTTCGCTTTCAAGTTGAATAGCTTGAGGACGACACTCAACTTGCTTAACTTTGTAGGGTCACACCCGGGGTACAACGGTGTTTTGGATGAATCCAACAAATTTTCATGCTTGTCTGGCGTGTTAGAGTAATGTCGTTCCACATCTTCAAGCATAGTCTCAATGTCATCATCCCAGAAATCGGCACAACGTTCGCTGTAACGTCTTCTGGATCACCAGCAACTGTATCATCTCCAAGTTCTGTTTCTGTGTTTGCCTGACCATTATCCCCTTCGTCAGGCTTAATAACATCGAACGCACTCTGACCATGCCATCGGATTATGTCTTGGAAATCTTTTGTAAAACCGCGGCGGATCAGATGTTCCTTAATTGTTTCAACGCCGCGATATCTCAGATTGTTTTGGCAGTCGATACACGGACAAAATATGTATCCCTTGTCTGTAGGTTTCAGATTGTTCGCCAACACCGTGCATAACTTATCAACTCCTTCTAAAAACTTGTCGTCCAAATTTCCGCTGTAAATCCACGAACGTTCCATCTCCTTCTAGCTATTTATATGAAGGCAGCCATTTCATACCGTCACCCGTGGCAGAGTCTTTACACTTTTGTATCTTATCAACCTAAATCCATCCATGAGTATTAAATCCCACCGGTGAACGTGTTTTAATATGTAATTTATTGAAAATTTCGGCAGCATCTCCCTACAGTTCTTCAAATGCACGATATTATGATATTAATCAATAATATATGCATTCGAAGAACAATAAAGAGATACTGCTGAAATAATCAATAAAGTACATATTAAAAGCACATTCACACCCTAGGTGTGTGATTTAACAATCGTGGACAGTCCCGACAGGGACTGCCGAAGATATACCTCTATTAGGTATATCTTGGGCGGATAACTATGTTTGGTAGTTTGTCAAATATTGTATATATATAAATCTTACCTCTGGTAGACGATTAGCCGATGCTAAGACGGTTGAGGTCGGAAGCCTAAATAAAGTCGTAGTCCTGATGCATAAATGAAAAACGACAACATTAGAATTCATCAAAAATCAAGGTTAAATGCTAGCTAAACCGCGGAAAAAAATCGACAGCATCTCCCCTATATTTCTAACGTCTCCAAATCAGTTTTATCAAAGTCAAATTCGCACGCACCATCTAGAACTGGTAACATACATAAACTTATCTTCACTGATGATTTAGTTTACAGAAACAGAAAAACGACAACATCTTTCTGTTGCCTCTACTGAACAGATTCACACAGAACTCAAACAGAAATAGAAACTGAAAGAAAAGAAACAGACAGACAGAGACTGGTGTATGACTCCTCTCTGTTTGTTCACGTGTTTGAATTCTCAAACCTTTCTAAACTGTCGATCCTGTCAATTTGGTGTGTTATAAAGTTTCTAACTCAACTAAACCCAAGGCAACTTTGTTACAGATGCAGAATTAGTCAGAACCTGATCTGATACGAAACTGAAGCTGAAATCCAAACTGAAATCAAAACAGAAACTGAGTTGTGTTCTTGCTTTCTTCCCTGTCTGTTTTTTTTCCTTTCAACTGATTATACTTCTCCTAACACCTTACCCAGTTACTTAAATATTCCATTAAGCTTTTAAATCCAGACCAAAACTCAAACAACTTGTTACAGTTCTGTTCCATTCATGAAACTGAGATATGCTACAGTTCTGTTCCATTCATTTTTCAGGAATCGGTATATACTTGAACTTACTTTCTTTCCTGTGGCAGTTTTAAGTAGTAGCATTTTTAAAACTACACTATTATGTATTAATTGTAATACTAAATGCTAAGAACAAATAAATACAGCAGTTTACAGATTGGTTTGCAAAGTTACCGTAAGTAAGCACCGAAGTGGGCAAGTAGTGTAGAAATCAGCCCACGAACTAGGTCGCAATTAACTGTGAATCTGGGCACAAATATATGAACAAGGTTAGAACATTTGCCATTACACTCTCAGGATTCGATACAAACGAGGTTAGAACTTGCAATCGAAATGCATGTATATGAACAAAGTTAGAAAAAAACGACAATCAATCGCGATCGCATACCCAATACGCGATAGAGACGTCGACGGTGAGACCAGTGGTAGATGGGTGGTGACCGGCGGCATGGGAGTGACGGCGGCGATGGCCGTTAGCAAGGTGACGGGAGAGAGGAGGCAATTTCAGTGAGGAAGATAGCGCGAAAGAGAAGAGTTACTGTGAGTAGAGTGTGCAGAGTATAGGCAAATGTTTAAATGGACTTTAGATTACGGTTTACATGTAAACCGTAAACTAAAGTCACACTTTACATGACGGTTCTCACAAAAACCGTAATCTAAAGTGTAACGAAATTAAAAAAAAAACGCGATAATTATTTGGCATATGTTGGGTTTCAAACATAGGTAACACATTAATATAAAGTTTTTATTAATCTAAAATACACTGGTAAAACGACGTCGTTAAATGTAATCTAAAGTGTAACGAAATTAAAAAAATAGCGCGATAATTATTTGCCATATGTTGGGTTTCAACATAGGTAAGGTAACACATTAATATAAAGTTTTTATTAATCTAAAATACGAACGACGTCGTTAACTGTAATTTAGATTACGCGCGGAGTCGAATAAATCAAATAATACGGGAAATTTTTTCGTCAGGTCAAAACGACGTCGTTGACGAGGTTGGCGCGCCTTTTTTAGGAGGGACTTTAGATGACGGTTTTTAGTAAAACCGTAATCTAAAGTCCGTTGACCGTAAAGCGCGCGTCAACACGGGACTTTAGATTACGGTTTTACTAAAAACCGTCATCTAAAGTCCCTCCTAAAAAAGGCGCGCCAACCTCCGATCGATTATTGATTACGGGTTAATCAATCATCGTCGCTAATAAATTCCGGCCTTCCTATTAATCACGGTGTCTGTTTAAGCCGTGATTAAACCACCGTCATTAAAGCCTCGCGTTCCACTAGTGTCACCCCTTTCTCTCGGGTTATTTATACTCATTATCTCACCCACACTCTTGGGTTATTCATACTCAAGCTCTCGTAGATTCTCGAGACACTACAGGTCTCCTACGTCACGCTTGTTACTCTCTTTACATACTTAAGCCAAAACTCATGGCTCTCTAGCGTAGTCTTTACTTCCCCGGTTTCGACCCTACTCTGGGTCTAGCATGGTGGGAAGGTTCAACTAGCTCACGGAACTCTCTCTTAGTTCCTATCTCTTTTACTTAGGTCCGACTACTCTCGGACTACTCTCGTTCCCGTACACTCCTCTCTCGGAGTTATAGTATTATCATGTATATTAGTCTAGAAGCATCATTCTCGATGTTTCTAATGACTTTGGGAACTTTACTTAAATTCGGGTAATCTTAGGTTTAAGTGTTACCCTCACAATCGTATGCTTGTACATTCGGATATTTTCTTTTACCGGGTAAAATCCTCATATAAGAGGTCGACCGTATCTCAAGGGAGTCACATAGTCCCTTAGGTCTCTTTTACCTTTCTTATATGTTTACATTATTGGACTAACTTCAATCCTCTCGATGGAGGTCATTTATCTCTCCACTCATATTTATTTCGTGGATTGTTTCAATAAGGTTCTCTAACCGTTATCGGGTATATACTCAACCCGTACATCTCCGCATTTTAGGGAGTTCATATGTTTGTGTTATCGTTATACTTTAATCGATAGCTTGTGTGTTTGCATAATACCATTGGTTATGTGACTACCCGTTCAACGGGTTTCTAGTCAATCAATACTCACTAAGAGTCGGTCTATGCACTAAGTTAGACCACACCGGCATACAAGTATGTTAGCTCATTCAACATACAACAATGCATGCATAATCAAACAAGGGATTATTTCATGCTTTAATCTTGATTAAGCCGGCAAACACAACAAATCAGAGTAACTCGGTTAGCATCGGGGCATGAGAAAATCATACCTTTCACCTGGATTTTTACTTTTACCGTGTCATCTCACCAGCTCGGGTTCACGCACGGTTCTCTGATAATATTTCAACATTATATTACTAATATCTACGGAACATAATAAAATGTTTACTCCCGCAGTTACCCCGTTATCCCGTTTCTCGGTATTACTTTTATTATTTGAGTTCTCACTTCTCAATCACTCTAACACTTTCTCACACTTCCTAGGGCCCTTAACATGTCACCAAACAAGCCTTTACATCATATAACATCATTAACATTCAAACCCCCATCATTAAACCCTTTAAACACTCTCTGTAGGTTTCTCGGGGTGGTCCGGGACTTGGTACTTACCCTACGTCCCGGACCAATTGCAAACTAAACTCTCGGTGAAATTTATATATGTCCGGGACCTTGTCCCTCCCAAGTCCCGGACCACTTGATTGTTCAGTCTCGGCTTATTTTAGGGGTGGTCCGGGTCCTTGTCCATGGACTAGGTCCCGGACCCTGCTAAAACCTGCAACTCACATTGTTTTTCAACCCCATTTCAATCCTTAATCCACCTCCAACTTTCCTATCTTTCCACAATATTTCTACATGTTTTAATCACCTTAAAACATGCTCTAAAACTCATCAATTCATGGTGAAACCCTTACCCAAATTCTTACTCAAAATCACTTACACTTTCATAACTAGTTCTCTTGTCTTCTACTAGACTTGTAACAGATTTGGTTTCTTCTTTAAACCATTCTAACCTCACTTACTGATGCCATTCCAAGCATTCACATGGCATTATTTTACTCCTAACACACTCTCCTTCAAAGTTTGGTTTTCCAACCATTACCACTCACTTAAACCTCTTAAACACACCTAGTTCTTCCTTTGAATAGAACACTCAAGTCCATACATCCCTAGGAAATTTTGACAGCACTTACTTGCTTTACTAAGCATTTTCACCACACTAAAATCAACTCACAAGCACTTCTTCCCACCTGTTTGGTTTAGACATCAACAATCACATTAATTCCCACTTGTTCACATATAAACTACTTTGGTTTCCTAGGTTCATTTTACACACTTAAACCCATTGAAACATTCCCATTCACAAACAACATTATAGTATCATGACCACCACAATTCAAGGTCCTTAATTCAACCTATCATTTAACTCACAAGTCACATAAAACTAGCTCAAGGTAAGCTTTTTTACCTTGCTCCTTTCGGTTTTCTCCCTCTTCTTCCTCTTTCTCTTGTTCCCTCTTTCTCTTCATGTTCCACATCAAAACAAAGGGCATAGATTGCCACTACAATCATATCCCCATATACATATATCAAACTTATTAATTCAAATCCTCCACTCAAAAACTAGTATTTCAAGCACTAGTTTTAGGCTCTAGCTTAGATATTACCTTAGAGTATCCAAAAGGAGAGCTTGGCAATCAAATGGAGCATTTCCAACACTCCACAAGGTCAAGGTGTTCACGGCTGAAACGGGAGAAGATTTTCAACGTGAGGAAAATTTTTCCCCAAATGGCAAAAACAAGCTTGAAATGGCCAAAGCTCTTACTATTATTACCTCAGACTTAAGGAGGTGGAGGAGAGCTAAAATCAGCTCTTGAAGCTCAAAAGCTCCAAATCCATGGAAGTGAAGATGGAGGAATCAAGATTTTGAGGGGTGGAAAATGTGGCCCTCGCCGATACGAATCTAACGGTGCAATTTTTGTGCGATTCGGTGGAGAAATGAGTAAGTTAGATGAGATTGAAGATGGGTGGTGAGCTTCTTCTTCATCGGGAATATTAACAGAGGAGGAAGAAGAAGAAGGTCCAGGGGCTGGGCTGCGTGAGAATAAAGAAAGAAAGGTAGGTGGAGAAGTGTATTTATGTTACTTTTAACTATTTCACTATTTGCTTTACTTATTTACTTGTCTTTTTATTTCTAAATAGCTAGCAAGCTATTAGGTGTGTGTACACACAATTAAAACCGGCCCACATTAATTAATAGCCCGGTCGTTTTTCCCGTTTTTCGAATTAAACGCGTTTATCTCCCGGTTATGACACTATTCACTTACCGGTCCGTTTTCCGGATTTTCTCGTTTTATTTATTTAATGGTTATTAAGCTTCCATTAATACTTAATTATAGTTATTTAATCAACTATAATTTTTACGGGTCCGTTTGACCACTTAAAGTCACGTTTTCGGGTTTCTTCTCGAAAACGTGCTTTAAACTCCGTTAGCGTTTTAATCCATTATTTGGATCCGTTTTCTTCGGGAATCATTCCCGTATACTTATTAGGCCTAACTAAGCCTTAGGAATCCATCTCGGACCTCTCGAGATCATGTATCTCTTATACTCATTTAACGCGCATTTTAGCGTTTTTTCGCTTTTCAAGCGTTTTCTCTTTTCTTTTGGTTTTTATTCTTTTACCAATACTCTTTAGGCACCATTAGGCCTTTTATAATCATATTAGAGTAATTTAATCGCCATTTTTAGATCCGGGGTATTTCAATCTACCCCCCTTAGGAACTTTGTCCTCAAAGTTGATGAATCTAGGTGGTTACTCTCATGGCATTCAATGCCAAGGTTATAGTACATGTATAACCTACTGACTCCACAAGCCAGTCTCATTTCATACTACACATACCACACACATATCACAGCATGTATAGCAATCAAAAATACTCTTTTTACTCTCTCCATGGAATCGGTCCGAAGACAAGAAGGCACTACAGTCCTCGAATCCATGTTGAGTGATATACTACTGATCCCTCAGGTACCGGTCACGTTGAACACTTACTCTTTCTGGTTCACGGCCGTTTCATGACAAATGGGCACTTACTCTCTCTGGCCCACGGTCCCCTCGGTTCTGATCAAAACGTTACACATATACATATCCTCAGGCACTCTGGTTGACTCACTCAACACAGGAACATCTCAGGGTACTCTCCCCGTCCCGCTGCCTTTGGAAAAATCACACACTGACACCGCCCCAACCGGTCACTTAGGACCGCCGCACGTACGGTGCAATGTTTCAAAATAACTACCACGGTTCTACCGGTCATCAAGACTTAAGGCTCAGCCATCGGCGGGTGATAGCGGTTTCAAAACCAGTTTTCATTCCATCTTCATACTTGAAGAAAATTCTTTTTCAAAATCTGTTTGAAAATTCTTTTTAAAACATCACACAACTCCAAATCCGGTTTATGGTAGTTGTATCCTTCCTTAGCGTGATTACTTGTGACCACTTATAGGGAGCTTCAGAATCATCCAACCCTGATGTGATCAGCATCAGTGTTGAACTATCCTTCACCCCCATTTGTGTTCGGTTTCCCTTGATCGCTAGCAGATCAAGTTCCACCTCCCACGTCAGTTTCAAACAATCAGATAGTCAAACATTTTCGTTTTCTATCTTTTACTCTTTCTAGTCGTATTCATAAAACAATCTGTTTCAATTTATCTTATCATGGAACTTAGGTCATCATTATTCTCATTGTTTCACTTACCTTACCTAGGCATTCCATACTTGTGGCTCTTTTACTCAAATTGTTGCTCAATTTAGAACACATAACATACAACTCCAAAGGATGGAACTCACTCCATCTATCATTCTCAAATAAAATCACCTAGGGGACTCACTCCCTCTTAGGTTACACATCGGTTTCATGCCGATTCATACTCATCATAACTCATGTCTAATCTCACTAGACATATACTATAGGGATTCTCATTCCCCAGGAGTCTCTCTACTCCTCTTTTCATAAATATTACTACTCGTTACTTGCATCTCTCATGCACAATACTCATACTTACGCGATGAATGGGTAGACATGTTTATGTAACATGAGTTCCAATCATCAAAACAATTTCTTTTGTGCTATGCACATAGTAGTTTACGCACCAATACGTAAAACATACTCTAAGCGGTTTCTCGCCCTACCCCCCTTAAAAGGGGTTACGCCCGCGTACCAACCATATGTTATCACTGAACATTGGTTCATTAATTCGAGTATTATGAAGTGTTTTAACTTCAGTACGGTTAATTAACTCATAACCGGGTTCGGTTCTAGCCTCTAAGGCTTCAAGGGGTTTATGACATAGGTATACTTAACCCTGAATCACGGTCCACAAGCTTCTGCTGTGTGACCTGATAACTAGAGCTTAATTCGCTCTTTGATATTCTCAATGTATATCAATCGTCGCTTGGTATCTCTTACCGTATGCGAATTCGATGAGTTATAGATTTTCTCTCCAACTCTCTGGAAATCTATTGTATAACTCTGTATACCTTCGTGGTTATTCGCTTACTTTTCCCGACTTATTGTCGGTTGAGGTCAAGCTACTACTTAGCATGTAGTGCTTCCTCGTTTAATAGTGGCTCATGGATTATGTTTGTTTCTTGGTTCTGTACCAGAGTTCTTCATTCATACTACTCTGCATTTTTCCACATATCGATCCTGGGCCCTGTGGGTTACTGCCCACGTTCTTCGTGCATCTTTGGCCAACGGCCGCACGGTTATCTCTCTAAATTCTCACTCAACAGGCTTCGTTGACATTTCTCAATTCCTGGCTCTCCCACTCGATCATTACCGCACAAGTGCAATACCAAAACACTCAGTCATACAGAGTGCAGAAGCGTAAACCCTTGACAGTAAATCTCTCATAGGATAGGAATGATTATGTCTCCTATACCATATTTTCTCATCAGCTTCATATCACTAACTAGTTATACTCTTTCAACGGTCGCTTGCTGCGTACCATGTTCTACTCGTTACAACATTCGCTTATATGGCATCCGCTACTACTTTAGCTGCCGCTCATGTACTCCCGCCATTTATACTATGGCTTGCCATTCACTTAGCTTAATGAAATACGTTACTCTTTAAATCTCTCTGCGCACTTGCGCACTGCTTACTCTGCAGTTCATATTACACATACAGTGTTTACTACTCAACTGATTACTCTATCGGTTTCCTTTGTACTGCCATCAAGGTTCCTCTTTACACACTACTATAGTTCATATGCTCCTTGGCAATATACACATGCTCAAGTTTTACTACACCGCTCTAGCGGTTTCACATTTCATGCCTACGTGGTAGCCTTTCTCTGGAGGATTCACGCAATTGCCGCTCCCTAGCCCCACAGTAACAAGTGGTATCCCCACTCTAAGGTAGGGGTTCGTGCTCCACAATAACTCTTATGCCTTTATGCATATGTTTTACAACGTTTGGATCTACGTATTGTAGTTGGTTTTATCGGCTTACAAGCCACCTTGCCTCGAGTCATGCTCCATGCGGCTGTTTATATAGGTTCTTCTTCTCCGTATGCCATTAAATGGTTAGGAGGTATTTATGGGCTCTTTGATATGGTTGTCTCACCACTCTTCCGTACTTGGAAGGCCCTTTTTTACTTGATATTTGTGATGCCCTCTGGCAATCTAGGGTATCCCGTGTACCGTGGGATCCCTTCGGGTTCTACCCGAGTGTTTGCTTAAACACTTGTGTTCTCAACACGATATTTCGTTCAACTACTGTTGACTCCGGCACCCTTCTCGGATTGCTCCTGGGTGTTACTGAGTAATGCCATTACATTTGGCTTGTACTCATGGTTATGTTCAGTTGTGACTTCGTCTTGCGGCTATGTATAACTCAAACTATCCCGTTTAGGGTTGTAATGTCTCCCATTCTTGGGTAGATCCTTGGTACCTTCTAATACCTTCTGGGTTCATTATTTTTTTTTTCAGTGAGGTATAAGTTGGAATTCTATCCCGTTTATCGTACATTAATAAGTTCATTTAGGCATTCGCCGTATTATTTACGCTGGTATTCACCCAGTTATCAGTATTTCCTGAGACATATCCAATGTCTGTACTTAATACTCTGTGCTTCTCGCACTTCTTAACGTTATGTTCTTAGCTCCATCATCCTACTGGATTCTTGACTCCTTTAGCTTAGTAAGCTTCTTTGTGTACTTCGATCATTCGAAGTGTCCAACTGTCTCGGTTTGAATTGGCTCTTTCGTCCGTAGTATGGAGTGGGCTACTTCCCGTGTACCGTACTCTACTTGTATACATACATGGAGTATCTTATTGATACGTTACCACTTACCCAACTAACTCATAATTGGTCTGTCAGGCCCGCAAGCTCCTTTGGAGTGCGGTTGTTCCATGTCTCGTTTGTGTACACTTGTAGTGTCGGTCACGCCTAAGTGAAGTATTCTGTTGCCAACTCCTCTTATATGGTCCTATAATAACTTATCGTGGTTCACTGGTTTGGTTTTAAAACTTTGGGGGTTTTTGGAAAATTTCATGTTTTGAAGAAAAGTTTGAGTCTTGAAAGTAAACTCTTTGCGGCATTTCAATGCCGGTTGCTTCTTACCAGGTCTAGCCTCTTGCTGACCGGTATATTCTTTATACAGTGGT
The DNA here is from genome assembly GCA_023374045.1 of Limonium bicolor. Lineage (NCBI taxonomy): Eukaryota > Viridiplantae > Streptophyta > Magnoliopsida > Caryophyllales > Plumbaginaceae > Limonium > Limonium bicolor. The sequence continues at coordinate 50,402 of JAIOTZ010000230.1, read as the reverse complement.
CAGGCCTTTAGGCCTTCCAAGGTTTCGTTTCAGAATTCATTAGGGTTTGTGGTGCTATATTGGCTTCTCTTGCCGTCTTGGTACTTACTAAGTACTGGTCGCTTGTCAAAGATCTTCTTATTGGTCCCGCTATTACTGCACTTGCCGTGGCAAGTGCGCGGTACTGGCGGTTTTTAGGTTAACTCATACCGGTCACGGTATTGTTCACATTGTATCTGGTAGCCTAGTCGGCTCTTACTTGATCCCGTAGTTGGATAACTGCTCCTTGGAGCTGATTCTCATTCCTCTTGACATGACTGTCATTCATTTAGGTGCTCCTCCACTCTCGGTTCCTTATTACTTTAATTCTAGGCTTTACCTCGTTGCTCGTTCCCACGTCTTTACTGTGGTTACCGAGGTTTAACTTATTAGGTACTACTTCTGTAGTCCTATTCGGGTATATCCCGTAGCTATGCTCGTAGCTGTCTAAGCTGTATCAGTTAAGTATTGCAACCTCTTTGGGTGTGGCAGGGTGGGTGCCTCTACTCTTGACTAGATTCTTAGTCGGTTAGTGTACCGATGTTGGTATTACTTACTATGGCGGTCCGTAGACTTGTGTCCCGGTTCCCGTTAGTTTTCATAAGTCCGTCTTGTCGCACGATTGGCATCCTTCTCACTGCTGCTCGACCAGCTGGGTTCTCGCGACTGCTAAGCATGTCGCCCCAAGCTGCCACAAATTCTGGTCTCCTTGGATTAGGATGTCTCGACCTTTTGTCATTGCATGCTGTTATTGTCGTTCCAGCGGCTTCCGTCTCCGGGGTTTCCGGTTCTCGGGATCCCCCGCATGACAGATTCTGGTTCATATTGATACATTATTAAATAACTGCCAGGTCGGGTTTCCCGTCTCTCTGGCGTTCTTTCCCGAGCTTTTAATGCGGGGGTTGTGGAGGGCGGGTCTGGTATTGTAGGTATCCAGATCATACTGGAAGTTCCTATCTAGCGCATCTCTCACGCTACCACTCAACCCTTAGCCCTAAGTCTCTATATCCTAACTCGGTATTTCCTAAGCTCGGTATTTCCAGTCATCAGAGCGATACTTCGCTCTGATACCATTTTTGTAACACCCCAACCGTTAATCTCGTCATTACCTCTTAATTTAACACCATTACTCTTACTCACGCAGCGGAACTCTAACTACAACGAGGGTGAAACAACGCCGTTAGCCACCCATATGGCTAACCAGGCCTATCTCACATACAGTAACGGTCTGATGGACTGGATCAACCGAGTACTTCATACAAATACAATACTCATTTCACTTCTACTATACCGAGTCTACAATATACGGATGCCGATAACATACTCGGACTTACACCTCATTTAAATGCATAAGTATTACGATCTAACTACCCAGCTTCATAACTCCCCGTCCTACTCTCTCGAACGGTGGTCAGCTTCAAGTACCTGCACACTAAAAACGTTCCCCCTAGGGGGTCAGCTTACGCTGCGCATGAAATTCGCATATACCGCGTGCTAACCGCGGTACGCCGACTACTTTGGGTCGGATATACATGGAGTTCATTTTAATCAAACAACATGCATCATGGCAATACACATATATGTATATCACACAAGGAATCTACATCCAATCACGGAACACGATTCCTAACTAACATAACAATGTTGTTAGTGGTAACTGGTTACTCTTAGGCATTGAGGGTTATTCCTCACTATGCCTTGTTTACTTATTCAATCCTCACCCGCTCTCTCGGGTTACTTATTCATATACACACCCATTCTCTGGGCTACTCATTCTTATACTTACCCATTCTCTCGGGTTACTCATACATATACTCACCCCTTTCTCCCGGGTTATTTATACTCATTATCTCACCCACACTCTTGGGTTATTCATACTCAAGCTCTTGTAGATTCTCGAGACACTACAGGTCTCCTACGTCACGCTTGTTACTCTTATTACATACTTAAGCCAAAACTCATGGCTCTCTAGCATAGTCTTACTTCCCCGGTTTCGACCCTACTCTGGGTCTCGCATGGTGGGAAGGTTCAACTAGCTCACGGAACTCTCTCTTAGTTCCTATCTCTTTTACTTAGGTCCGACTACTCTCGGACTACTCTCGTTCCCATACACTCCTCTCTCGGAGTTATAGTAATATCATGTATATTAGTCTAGAAGCATCATTCTCGGTGTTTCTAATGACTTTGGGAACTTTACTTAAATTCGGGTATCTTAGGTTTAAGGGTTACCCTCACAATCATATGCTTTAGCTACATTCGGATATTTTCTATACCGGGTAATCCTCATTTAGGAGGTCGACCGTGTCTCAAGGGAACCACATAGTCCCTTAGGTCTCTTTTACCTTTCTTATATATTCACATCATTGGACTAACTTCAATCCTCTCGATGGAGGTTCATTTATCTCTCCACTCATATTTATTTCGTGGATTGTTTCAATAAGGTTTTCTAACCGTTATCGGGTATTTACTCAACCCGTACATCTCCTCACATTCTAGGGAGTTCATATGTTTACGATATCGTTATACTTTAATCGATAGTTTATGTGTTTTGCATATTTCCATTGCTTATGAGACTACCCGTACTACGGGTTATTAGTCAATCAATACTCACTATGAATCGGTCTAGGCACTCTGTTAGACCACACCGGCATACAAGTATGTTAGTTCATACAACATACAACAATGCATGCATAATCAAACAAGGGATTAGTTTCATGCTTTAATCTTGATTAAGCCGGCACACAAACACACAAATCAGAGTAACTCGGTTAGCATACGGGGCATGAGAAAATCATACCTTTCACCGGGATTTTTACTTTTACCGTGTCATCTCACCAAGCTCGGGTCACGCACGGTTCTCTGATAATGTTTCAACATTATATTAATACTAATATCATACGGAACATAATAAAATGTTACTCCCGCAGTTACCCCGTTATCCCGTTTTCTCGGTATTACTTTTATTAATTTGAGTTCTCACTTCTCAATCACTTCTAACACTTTCTCACACTTCCTAGGGCCTTTACATGTCACCAAACAGGCCTTAACATCATATAACATCATTAACATTCAAACCCCCATTTTAAACCCTTTAAAACACTCTCTGTAGGTTTCTCGGGGTGGTCCGGGACTTGGTACTTACCCTAAGTCCCGGACCAATTGCAAACTAAACTCTCGGGTGAAATTTATATATGGTCCGGGACCTTGTCCCTATCCCAAGTCCCGGACCAGCTTGATTGTTCAGTCTCGGCCTTATTTTAGGGGTGGTCCGGGTCCTTGTCCATGGACTAGGTCCCGGACCCTGCTAAAACCTGCAACTCACATTGTTTTTCAACCCCATTTCAATCCTTAATCCACCTCCAACCTTTCCCTAATCTTTCCACAATATTTCTACATGTTTAATCACCTTAAAACATGCTCTAAAACTCATCAATTCATGGGTGAAACCCTTACCCAAATTCTTACTCAAAATCACTTACACTTTCATAACTAGTTCTCTTGTCTTCTACTAGACTTGTAACAGATTTGGTTTCTTCTTTAAACCATTCTAACCTCACTTACTGATGCCATTCCAAGCATTCACATGGCATTATTTTTACTCCTAACACACTCTCCTTCAAAGTTTGGTTTTCCAAACCATTAACCACTCACTTAAACCTCTTAAACACACCTAGTTTCTTCCTTTGAATAAACACTCAAGTCCATACATCCCTAGGAAATTTTGACAGCACTTACTTGCTTTACTAAGCATTTTCACCACACTAAAATCAACTCACAAGCACTTCTTCCCACCTGTTTGGTTTAGACATCAACAATCACATTAAATCCCACTTGTTCACATATAAACTAGCTTGGTTTCCTAGGTTCATTTTACACACTTAAACCCATTGAAACATTCCCATTCAACAAACAACATTATAGTATCATGACCACCACAATTCAAGGTCCTTAATTCAACCTATCATTTAACTCAAAGTCACATAAAAACTAGCTCAAGGTAAGCTTTTTACCTTGCTCCTTTTCGGTTTCTCCCTCTTCTTCCTCTTTCTCTTGTTCCCTCTTTCTCTTCATGTTTTCCACATCAAAACAAAGGGCATAGATTTCCAACTACAATCATATCCCCATATACATATATCAAACTTATTAATTCAAATCCTCCACTCAAAAACTAGTATTTCAAGCACTAGTTTTTAGGCTCTAGCTTAGATATTACCTTAGAGTATCCAAAAGGAGAGCTTGGCAATCAAATGGAGCATTTCCAACACTCCACAAGGTCAAGGTGTTCACGGCTGAAACGGGAGAAGATTTTCAACGTGAGGAAAATTTTCCCCAAATGGCAAAAACAAGCTTGAAATGGCCAAAGCTCTTACTAATTATTACCTCAAGACATTAAGGAGGTGGAGGAGAGCTAAATCAGCTCTTGAAGCTCCAAAAGCTCCAACATCCATGGAAGTGAAGATGGAGGAATCAAGATTTTGAGGGGTGGAAAATGTGGCCCTCGCCGATACGAATCTAACGGTGCAATTTTTGTGCGATTCGGTGGAGAAATGAGTAAGTTAGATGAGATTGAAGATGGAGGTGGTGAGCTTCTTCTTCAATCGGGAATATTAACAGAGGAGGAAGAAGAAGAAGGTAGCCAGGGGCTGGGCTGCGTGAGAATAAAGAAAGAAAGGTAGGTGAGAGAGTGTATTTATGTTACTTTTAACTATTTCACTATTTGCTTTACTTATTTACTTGTCTTTTTATTTCTAAAGCTAGCAAGCTATTAATGTGTGTGTACACACTAATTAAAACCGGCCCACATTAATTAATAGCCCGGGTCGTTTTCCCCCGTTTTTCGAATTAAACGCGTTTTATCTCCCGGTTATGACACTATTCACTTACCGGGTCCGTTTTCCGGAATTTTCTCGTTTTTTTATTTTAATGGTTATTAAGCTTCCATTAATACTTAATTATAGTTATTTAATCAACTATAATTTTTACGGGTCCGTTTGACCACTTAAAGTCACGTTTTCGGGTTTTCTCGAAAAACGTGCTTTAAACTCCGTTAGCGTTTTAATCCATTATTTGGATCCGTTTTCTTCGGGAATCATTCCCGTATACTTATTAGGCCTAACTAAGCCTTAGGAATCCATCTCGGACCCTCTTGAGATCATGTATCTCTTATACTCATTTAACGCGCATTTTAGCGTTTTTCGCTTTTCAAGCGTTTTCTCTTTTCTTTTGGTTTTATTTCCTTTACCAATACTCTTTAGGCACCATTAGGCCTTTTATATCATATTAGAGTAATTTAATCGCCATTTTTAGATCCGGGGTATTTCATATTAGGTCTTAACCAAACTTATCCCAAGCTTAGAGCACATTTTTGCCCATATTGACTTTAAGGTAATTTATTGTGTTTTCTATAGTTCAATTGTTTACTATGTTTCTTAGACTCTTTTAGTCTTAATATACCATATTTTAATGTTTAAACAAATACCAAGGTTGGGGTATTTCATTCTCTTTCTTTGTTTCTTTTCCTTCCTTCGTCTTTCCCTCTTATTTTCTTGTTTATCAACCGGCCAAACAGCTCAAGCTGGCCAGCCAAAGAATAACACACTACTTAATACATAACATCCATTTTAACCTAGATTTTAAAAGGATTTCTTAAGCATTAAGAAGGGCATTACCTTGAAACTTCTAGGAGGGGTTCTTGGATAGCAAGGCTAACAAAATTCCAGCCCTTATTGAAGCTCAACAAAACTGGCTGGGCATGGAAGAAGAGGGGCTCAACGTTGGAATTTATGAAAATCAAAGGAAGGTTATAAAAGAGATTTGGAAGTCATTTCTTACCTTAAACAACAAGAGTGTTGTTCTAGATCAAGATGGCACCTTAAACCCTTCAATCCAAGCTTTCCATGGAGGTCAAATGTAAGCTTTTTGGATTTTGAAAGAAGGGAAATGTTCCCCATGTTGAGAGGAATCTAAAGGTGTGGTTTATTTGCAATTTGGAGTTGATTTGTGCCTTGAGCAAGAGGAGAGAAGAGAGGAGCTGTTGGTGGCTCTTGCAGATCGCCATGGGGCTTCAGAGAGGAAGAAGAGAGCTCAGGTGGAAGGAGGGAAAAGAAAACGTGAGTGAAGAATAGAATAGAGGAGAGAGAGAGAGCAAAAGTGTTTTTATTACTTTTTGCTTTTTACTTTTTACTTTTCTTTCTTTCTTTTTCTTTTCTTTTTTTATTACTAGCTAATTAAAGAGAGGGGGAGACTTATTTGACTAATAAAACCGGCCCCCACTAAGTACCATCAGCTGGAGCGTTTTTCGCCTTTTACAGAAAACGCTCGTTATTTTACCCGTTTCGGCACTATTCACTAACCGGGCCAGTTTCGGATTTTCCCGTTTCTTTATTTTTAATGGTTATTAAGCTTCCATTAATACTTAATTATAGTTATATAGTCAACCATAATTTTTACGGGTCTATTTGACCACTTAAAGTCACATTTTCGGGTTTTCTCGGAAAACGTGCTTTATAACTCCGTCAGCGTTTTAATCCATTATTTGGATCCGTTTTCTTTTGGGAATCATTCCCGTATACTAATTAGGCATAATTAGGCCTTAGGAATCCATCTTGTTCCCTAACGAGATCATATATCTCTTATACTCATTTAATGCATGTTTAGCGTTTTTCACGTTTTACGCATTTTCTCTTTTCTTTTGGTTTTATTCTCTTTATCAATACTCTCTAGGCCCCATTAGGCCTTTAACAATCACATTAGGATAATTAATCACCATTTTTAAGTCCGGGGTATTAAAATTTCTTTGGATTTATTTTCCTTATTAAATTCTTTAGGCACTAATAGGCCCTTAAATACCATAATAAAATTATTTAATCACCATAATTAAGTTCGGGTATTTCAGAAGTGGAGGATGAAGAAATGAAATAGAAGATGGAGCTCAATTGAAATTGAAAGGAGGAAGATGGAGATGGGGATGCATATGAGGATGCGGATGAGGAGATAGATGAGGAGGATTAGGATGGTCAGTTAGATAATAGTGAAGAGGGAGACTCACTTTTTATGTATGATATAAGTGTTATATAATTGTCGTAACTTAACTATTATGTATTTTGTGTTGCCTATGTTTTAAATCTTATTCTTTTTCTTATACCTGCAGGTACCATGGGGAAGCGTAAATGTACAAATTAATCAAACCAACAAGTAATGAAAATAGAATCACTTCAAAATTTATCATCAGCTGCATGGAATTCCTTTTTAGAGCAAGGTCACATTCTTCCCATTCTACATCTACCATGCCTCAAACAACAAATGAAAATCATCTCCCCGAAAATCCATCAATCTAAAATGACTTGAATCAAAACAATGATCATGTGATGAATATTGCGACTACTGAGATTCCGTGTGAGGACCAAATTTCTTCTCCTAAGGGTGCTGAAACATCTTCTCAACAAGAAATTGATGTAGAAAGGAAAAGACGAGGAAGAGGATCAAACATAGTGATACCCACCCCCTCAAATCCAGATAAGAGAATGTTTATTTCTACATTGCATGGAGAGTAAGTTTAATCCATTTATGTAATGCATGATGATAAACATGTTTTTTTTACTACTTTGCTAACAAATATGTTTTTTATCAGCTGTTTTGTTAATTATAAGTTGTGAGACAAATTACCAAAGGAATCCATTTACATTTATCTGATACATGGCCAACTTGGAAGAAAGTACCAGAAATTGTCAAAGAGGAGATTTGGTCAAAGTTTCAGGTTTGTGCAAGGGTTGATTTTTCTTTATTAATGACTGAATTCCTCATTTGATTAGGTCATTCTTTCCTATTCTTCATGGTAAACATGTCCGGTGAATGTCATTGTTGATTGCTTTCGTATTGACCTATTATATTTCTAGAAGCATGAGAAAGTATCCTGTGAATTGTTAAGAAAACTTTACATGGGCTCCAGATGATCATGTAAATGTTAGAAACTTGGGAAAAGGCATGTTTTAATAACTTTAAGGGGATGATGGAAGAGGAAAGAAGTAAGGCAATGGAACATTTTGGTGTCAATGACATTAGGAAATGCCAAGGATATAACAAAGGATGGATTAGAGATGATATTTGGGATCAGCTTGTTGATACTTGTTGGAATACTGCTGGTTGGAAAGTGATATCTGAACAGAATAGAAAAAATTGAAAACTTGAAAATGAGGGAGGAATAATAAAGCACACAGCTGGATCAATTCCATTTGTTGTTCACAAAGTTAGAATGGGAAGCTAAAATACCCCAATTATTTATACCTTAATTAATAAGGAATAATTTAAATCATAAGCAATAATTGCGATAAATATCATTGCATAAATTTATAGTCCAAAATGGACACTAAACCATATATTAAATCTTTAATCAAAGAGAGAATATTATTAAGGAGAATCAACTCCTAAAATTAATATCACATGTAACATACTAGTACATGTATTAAATATCATAAATACCACTCATTAAACTATATAAAATATTTTATAGTCAAAACAAATTGAAAGTGCTATATACACATATATATACACATTAACAACACGAAATAAAACATGTTACCACCTAATATATAAACAAGTCAATTATACACATTAATGTACAATATTAATGTACAAAAATCAATGAAACTCCCCTTATTAGCTACACACTCGGCCATATATATAAATATATAAATATATATATATCAATAGGAAAGAGAATTAGAAAAACAAATATTGGGAAGATAAACAAGTACAATTTAAAGCATACAAATAGAAATCACTAGTACTTTCCCCCCACCTTCTTCCTACACTATCGGCTAACATTGCCCCCAATATCCTTTTCTTTCGGTTGTTATTAATAAAAGAAGAAAAAAGAGAGGAAAATATGAATTAATAAAGTGAAAAGCAAGTACAATCTAGAACAAAAAATTACTACTTTCTACAACTAACACCAACTTTTCCCTACCTTCCTCCTTACCCATCAGTTGGAGACTTCCCAGCCCCTCCACATCACTCGATTGCTGCATGGGGAAGAAGAACAAAAGAAAGAAATTTAACATAAAGGAGATAAACAAGTACAACTAGCCTACTTATAATAATGCTTACTTGTACCTTATTCCACTTTACGACATTCTACTCTACTACACTCACCGGGAGATGAGCTCACACCTCCACATGCAGTCGCTGCTACATGATGAAAATAAGAAACAGGTTAGAGAATAAATAAGCATTAAGGTACAACAAGGACATACTAGACTTACTTTCTCAAGTAACCTCACTTCCCTTTCACCTTTTCCTTGTCCTTTCGGTTGACCAAACCCTCCAGCCTCCATGTCACTTCTGGTTGCTGCTAAGAGAGGAGACAAATAAAAGTGGACACTAGACATAAACAAAATAGCCAAGTACAACCTAACTATCTAACTAAGAGTAGTTTCTACTAATACACACACACTATAGTTTTCCTTCTGCCCATGCTCACAAGACTGATCCAGCACCCTCCTTCTTCCTCTCTCGGTAACCTTCCTTCCTTTCTTTCCTTTCTTACCTTCCTCAACTGCCAACCGATGAACATCTGCTCCTTCAACTGCATGCAACAGTACAAAACACCATAGAAGCCTAATGCTTTCCACTGATTTTTCACCACTAAGCACCACTCTTCTTCCTCCTTACTTATAAACCGAAAAAAACCTTAAGAGAATGGGCCATTAGGAGCTGCTACCATTGAAGAAAAAAACTGCAAGCAACAAGGTAAGGAAGATGAACTACAAACACATCTCTTCTTCCTTCATTTCTAAGTCCGAAATCCCATTGTGTTTACATCTCTACTCTTTTTCTGCACTCAAGGGAAGCTGTAACAACCCTTATACTGAGTTGAAAGTCGTCCATGAATACACCTTGAAGGGCTGCTCCAAAGCTCCATTGAAAGTGCCAAAAGCAAGGTATATTTCGTGACTTACCATGGCTGTGTAGAGCCTTGTTTCCTCCTCATTTTTCTACACACTCTAAGACTATAATTCCTTGCTATAGCCAACAAAAACTAAATTTGGAAACCCTCCCAAATACCAAGGTAAGACAACCCCTTAAGGTCTAAAAAATCCTGTCCTAAACTCCTAAGGATAAAGACTTGAAATAGTTGCTAATCAACTCTTGTTCTTGTATATATATGCTGTCGATTTGGGGGGCTATTTCATCCTCAAACTGCTGTGGACATAGAGGGTAATTTCCAAGAGAAAATGAAGTTATAAAAGGTAAACCACTAATCCATATCCTAATGACTATCTTTGTGTTTAAGTGAAGTAAATCTTATAAACAAAAAAAAATATAACCGAAGGTGTATGTACATGTAGCTAGTGCCGAGAGGAGATGAAGCTGTTGTGAGCTTCCTTGTGATTATAACAAGGTAAAAGCACTTAAAACCCTCTTAAATGCATTTAAGTTAATATGTTGTGGAATTAAATTAGTGTCGAGAATATATGGGAATATGTGGGTTAATTAAACCCTAAAAAGATGGGTTAAATTATGGTTACGTATTTGGTTATTGAATTTAGGTGCTAATGACTTATTAAAGTCAAGTTTAAAAATTAATAATGAAAAAAATGATTTAAAGAAGTTAATATAATATGTACAAACCGAGAGCATATATGTATGTTATTTAAATCCTAAAAATATGGTAAAATTAATGGTTAAATATTTGATTAGTGAGACTAAGGCTAATGGCCTATTAGTTCTATTTTATAAGTTATTCATGAATGAAAATGATTAATAATGTTAGAATAAAATAGGTTCAAATCGTGAGTTTTTAGTATATGTGTGGGAACATTTTAATATCCTTTTTTATAGTTAATATTATGCTATGTTTAAGCCATGTATTTAGGCATTTTTTATTATGCTTATTCTAAGCTTTAAATATTGATTATTAACTTTATTGTGAGTAAATGAATTAAATAAAAATTCTGGTCCAAAAATATAATTTTAGTGAACATAACCACCTCGGAATATTTTAGGTGAATATTAGTGGATTTAGGTGTTACTTAAATTAAATCTAATGTTACAATATGATTTAAATGAGCTTTATAAGTATATAAATAAATAAAAGATCATTATGGGGTCAAAATGGAATTAAGAAAAAATATGGAGGGCTAAAGCTAATTAAAACCGAGAGGAAATGTTTGTAAGAATTTTAGAAAACCTTAGATGCAATTTTATGATGTTATAGTACTAAGTGTAAAACTAGAGAAATAAAAAAATGGTATTTTCGTAATTATGTTAAATACTGGTCAAAGGGAGTATTTAGGTTGTCAAACTTGACCACATGTGATGTTTGACCAAGTTAGAAAAATAAATAATTATTTGGTAACTTAATGAAGTATTATGTTAAAAATGAAAGTTTATTAAACCATATGGGGTGTTTATGTAATTACCGAAAAATATAGGTGTTGGAATATGAATATTAAAGAATTTTTGGGCCAGTTTTTAATAATTTAATTAATTAAGGATTATAGTATATAGTTTATGTGTTTAATTATAACAATTATGAAGTTTATGGGGTTATTATGTAAATAACCGAACTTGGGGATGGAAAGTAATTTTAAGACAGTCTAGGGGCTTTTCGGTATTTTAGAAAATTATTTGGGAATTTTGGAATTAAATAAGCTAATATGTATAATATATGGTTTTAGGTATTAGGTTGTAAGTTTAGGAAATAAATAGGGATAATAGTAATAAAAGAAAGTTGTGGAAAGATAGTGTAAATCTGGACAAAATATTGGGGTACTATCCATAAATACATGTATATGTATGTATGTGTATACTATAATGTTTGAAAACCTTAGATTATAAATTAATAAAGTTAGTAATGTAACAAATATGATACATGGGATAATTTTGTAAATAGTCAAAACTATGTAAGGGAAGTATTGAGATTTCCGAAAATATGTGTGACGTTCGGAATTATATTCACATCATATATATGGGTATGATAATGTTTGAAAACATTAGGTTATAAATTAAATAAGGATAGAAACGTGGAAAATATATATTTGGGTTGATATTGTAATTAATCAAAATTAAATGGGGAGGATATATAAATTCTGAAATTATAGTGGGCCGATTAGAAATTTTAAATGATATGGGTAACTTATATTCTAAAGTTGAAAATGATATCATGTGACATTTTATTAAAGTGTAAGAGAATATACCATTAAGGAATTAACATGGTATAAATATACCTTGTAAACAATTACATAAAATGATGAGTCTAAGTTGAGAATTATGGAGAGTATATCATATAGTAGGACCTTATATTATAAGGGGCATAACAATGTATAAAAATATATTGTATATAATCGTGAAATAAAGTTTCAATAAGAAACGTATGAATAAACGACACAGATGAACAATATACACTTTACATGGAATGATGAAGTAATTTAATATGAAAAGCTATATAATTCATATAATATGGAATTTTAATACGGGATGGAAAATAAATATGATGTTGTAAATATATGTATATACATATAGATTATATGTAATATGAGTGAGGAGGAAATATAACCAAAAACGTATATTGTAACGTGACTCGAACTATAATATACGTAGGTACGAATACGTATAAATAATTACATACATGTGCATGTAAGCATGACGTACGGGAACGAACCTATATACATAACGTCGATGGTTGATTAGCTACTATCACGTCATGAGTATAAATAGAATAACGGATAGTATACGTACGTACAAATCTATACATACGTAAATATAATATATATACATGTGAGTATTAATACCTACACGTAAACATAAGTGTACGTAATTGTACGAAAATGAATAACCGCATTGGATATCATGATAACCGAGAATCCAATTCCCACGTGGTAAATAAAATACAGTGTTGAATAATACACACTCGTGAGTTTAACCGTACGACAAAAATATAAATCCCGAAGACTCACGAAAACCCAAGTTAAACAACCAGCCGATTAAGGGGTTAACCACGGGCTAAGAGTCAAGAATTACTATGATTAATTATGTAACACCCCAACATACAACAACATACTTAACATTAAACTGCAGCGGAAAATACACATCATCACATAACTTAACTCATCGGTGTTACACGCCGTTAACCACCCACGTGGCTAACAAGGCTACATTTACACAACTGTATCGGTCTGATGGACTAGATCCCCGAGAAACTATACAATACCGTCTCCTTTATTACTACCACAACATCATTATACAAATACCTTCCAACTATACCGAGTATTTACAACTAATGCCGAGAACAATTTCGGTCTTGCTACACCTACAAATTACAAGTAATTACATCAATTACCCGTACGCAACAACTACCCCGTCCTACTCTCGAATGGCTCCAGCTCCTTGTACCTGAAATAGAAAAGAAAAGAAAGGGCGGCCCCCCAGGGGCTCAGCACCTTTGCTGGTATGGTAATCCCAGCCCACACGCTACCGGGCCACGCACAACTATTTGTCGTCTTAGCATGCAGTTGATTACATTTAAATCAAGCATGTGAAACATAACTCACGACACAATATATTTCACCCCAATGGGCTTAACAAAAATAACTCATCCATACTTAACCAATCACTCTTTGAGTTCTCTTCACCCTATAGTATTCTCCTCTAACGGAGCTATTTCTCGATAGACGACACTTACCCACTATCGGGTTTCCACAAACGTCTCTTTTACATACTAGGAATCATATCCATGATCCTCATATTTCACTTCTAAGCGACATATAACATCACATCACAATAACTTTGCAACATACCAATAACACATACATAACGGGTACGGATCTCTTAGGAACTGGCCCAAACATAGTTAATACACTGGTGAGCCTAGGGAATGATATCCCCCATGTTAAGCTCGTTATAACAAAACTCATTACCGCCCTAATAGTCGGACGAGTAACTTACCTAAAGATGGATCGGATTTAGTGACCCGAACTCACCACACAAACACATGTTCCCCCTAAACCGATCATAAGTCAGAATAGCTAAGCTTTGGGATAAGCTAATGGAGATCATAACCCGTGAGGGAAACAACCATAACAGAGAGAAGGGTAAAGCTAAAAAGGATACCCACTCCCAAACAAACGCGCGACCGGCCAAACCGGATTCCTCACTACTGTTAGTACATACTTACTTTTAATTTTTCGTTAGAACTCCACTACGGAGTCTATCGTACCTACACACCATACAGTATTACTCTTGGGTTAAACACACAAGGGAGATCCCTACATTCACATACACAAATCACACAATTAACTCACGCATAGGCCGTGGTTAGAACGCCCCATGGTTCGGGTCGTTTAATCCGAATACCAAACTCTCCTGTGATCCTAGACTCAGTTAGCTAAGGTTTAACACTTCCGAGGTTAAATGGTATCGGAACTAAACATGCCACATATATGAATTACTGTAAACTCATTACATGTTTTATCTTACAAGTGGCAAACATACAGAAAAACACATTGGCATACAAGCCGGTGTAATCCGGTAGGACACAGGTTGCAAGAAAACCATACCTGTTCACCACGTCCACTCTAAGTGTCGTCTTTAAGTTTCTTGAACAGTTCTTGAACAACTGGCAACATTACATTTACTTTTATCAACATCGGGGTAAACACGGTTGTTTAAAGTCTAATGCTCAAAACTTACCCTCGTTAACTAGTGAAACAACTTGACACTTTTAACTTGTTTTACTTCACATTTTATTACAACTTTCCACCCACTTGGCGTCTTTCTATATCACATCTAACATGTCCTTAACATCCTTACAACATCATTACTTATCAATCCCCATCATTACACATCATTTTTATACCTTTAACAACATTTTTAGAGTGGTCTGGGACTTGGTCCTCACCTTAAGTCCCGGATCAACACTTACACAAACTCACGGTATGTTTTGATAGGGTGGTCCGGGACCTTGTACTCACCCTAAGTCCCGGACCAAGACAGTGTTGTACTCTCGGCTACATTTAACAGGGTGGTCCGGGACTTCATACAGGTCCTAAGTCCCGGACCATTCTAGGCAAAAACTCTCGGGTAATTTAAGGGGTTGGTCCGGGTCCTTGTACAAGACCCAAGTCCGGACCAAGACTATGTAAAACTCTCGGGCCTTTTTGATATATGGTCCGGGATGTTATCCAAATCCCAAGTCCCGGACCGAAGCTACAGAATTGACGTACTTGCATTTTTCAAGTCCTGCTGCATAAGTTCTTTACACCCATCATACGTATAAACTTCCCAAATGATCTTAGGTACACTCTTATACTCAAAACTTCACCAAATATACACCACATTACAACATAGTGCACAATTAAATGCATAGCACTTAGGCTCTTAAAATGCATAAATCTTAAACACTGAATTTCCCACAATATATTGGCCTTTGACCTGCAAATACACACAACAATACGTATGTCCTTTACTAGTCTCTTGAGAACATTTTTCTAAGTCATTTACCATTGGCTCTTTAGGTAGTTTCAATAGACAACATAAGTTCATTTTCCAAAGGAATTATAAGCTATTTTTGGTTAGCTAATTACCTCCTTTCCTCACAAGTTCTTTCTTGTTTCAGAAATCTTAGATCTTGGAGAGAGTTTGGATACTTGTCAAGAGAGGACTCCACCCAGTCCTTGAATGGTTGGAATGAAACTAGAACAAGGCAACATAAGGACACCATTTAAGGTAATTTTCGGACAGCACAAAACATGGAGGAACATCATTTTTCTTTGAGTTTCCTTACCTTGAAGCAAAGGAGAACAATAATACGTGAAAAGATGAGATCAAGCTCCTTCCATGGAGATTCCCCTTGGCACCAAAATGGAGCTCTAGAAGATTTGAAAGGACCAAGTTGAAGAGCTTGATGAGACTAGAGATTGGTGGTCTTAGTTTTTAATTTGGCCAAGTGAGCTATGAAGTTACAAGGATTTGAAGGTGGTGTCTGGTGTTGTGCTGCTTCAACCGTGAAAGAGAGCAAGGAAAGAGATGGGCTACATGAGACAGGAAGGAGGAAATGAAGGGATGAAGAGAATCACTGATTGTAGTTGCTTTTTGAAGATAGTTGTTACGTAAAGCAAATAGTGCTTTATAAAGTAGTATAGTATTTTATATATGTCTTCCTTCACTTATTTGATTGCAGGTGGTGGTGACTCACCTTACAAAAACCGGCCCCCATATATTGCTTAGGGGTGTTTTGGTCTTTGTTAACTCATTTAATTACTTAATATAACATATGTTACAAACTAGCTTATAAAAGTCACTATTCATAAAAACAAGGCACATAACTGTGAAATTTTTGGTTTCCCATTGATTTAGGATTCCTAATGTGATACTAAGTAGTACACATGTTAATTAAAGAGTAATGATGGACATCTAGCCATTCAAAACCCATTTACAAGACAATTTTTCAAAAATGTGCTTTAAGGCTCCTTTAAGCACATTTTGTGTTTAAACTTGTTTTCAAGCTTGGTTTTCTTTGGTAATTGGTTTAATATGTCTATTAACATATAAATACGGTCTGGGTAAGCTCATTAGGTCTTAACCAAGATTATCCCAAGCTTAGAGCACACTTTTGCCCTTATCGACTTTAAGGTAATTAATTATGTTTAATATGGTTAAAATCGTTCACTAATATTTCTAAGGCATTTTTTAGCCTTATTATAGCATATCTTAACATTTAAACAACATATCAAGGTTTGGGGTATTTCATTAGGAAGATCCGGAACAAAGATACTGATAATAGTTACGTATCTCAGTAGATCGGGTTGCGGGATTCGAGCGCCGGGAACGTAGAGGATAGGTGTGCACTTGTCGCACTAGCGTTACTCGTCGGTGTACGGTATGTTCATTGTGTGGTCTGAACCCCTGAGGGAAACCTCGGATACGGGTGTTACTTGTGTATATGACAAGAGTGATATGCGTGACATGCATGATGTGTGTGGATTAATTCCTTGATTGTCAAGTGAAAGTTATGGTGTGCTTAAGAATTTTACATATGCTTATATGCATGTATGTCTGGGTTGAAACGTATGCTTGACCGTTTATATCGCATTATTATTGTATACGAACGTCCTTTCGGACTAATATTACGTCGACTATAGATCGACTTATATAAACATACATATGCGATCAATATGATGAAGTTGTTGTTACTTAATAATACATCTAGTATTATAATTATATACACAGTAACCAAAGAAAATACTTAGGTACGAGACACGACTATGTCGATGTCTAGAACATGGACCTCGAACGTGAATACGACTTAGATTACTTCTAGGTATGCGTAAGACCTTTCGGGCAACCGTATAATGAATGAGTACTCTATAACCCAGTAATAAACGTGTTTAGTTAAATCCTGGTCTGCATTCGTTCCAGCAGGTTGCACATAGTGATCACTGAGTGTTCTTCCCGGGTCGGGGTTCCCACTCTATTAAGCCCACACGAGCCTACATAGATCGTTGGCCGGAATGTACGCCATTGGTACCAGGCTTCTTGCCACCAGGACGACTGTCCATTAATGAATAAAAATTTACGGGTTGTCCTAACTTGACACCCAATAAGCGATAAGGTTTACAGAATGATGGGGACCTGAGGGGTCAGTGCTACATAACGAAAATAAGATTGTTTGCTGAATGCCTATGCACTCTAGTGCTTTATTTCGTTTGTTGTGATTACGCATGTATCGTGTTGTATGTGAATGTAGTGACTGCCTTAATTGTGTTTAAATGTTTCGATCCATGTTTTTATTTTTCAATATATCTGTAAACCAGTACAGCATGAAACAAACCTCATGTTAAGACGGCTAATTGACCTAAGTGACCTAAAGGGTCTAGGACAACATAGTTAACATACCCGGCCAAGTGCTGAGCCCTCCATGGGCACCGATATTTTATGTTTCAGGTAAATGATGATTGGAGCTGGAGAGCGGGATTGTGGGTAGATGACCTTTCCCTTTATTTATTATGCTTCTAGGATTCATGTTAGTACGTGATAACTTTGGAAATACTATAAGTGCTCACTTGTCATAGTTATTGAGTTGTATTAGGGATGTATATTATAGTTAGTATCTCGTTCGTTACTGCGGTTATCTATTGTCGATGTTTATTATATTTCGTTTCTGTTTCATTACTAGCATGGGTGAATAATGGCATGTGACACCCGAGTGAGGATTATTAGTATTTCATCTTCCGTTGTAAGGCGACTTTAATTCTACTATGTGAGTGATTATTTCGAGTTTATTGTGAGGGGTGTTACAAAAGTGGTATCAGAGTGGAGTACCGCTTTGATGACGAGATATTAGGATTAAGACAGTGAGCTAAGGATTATGGGATTACGGTAGAGGTGATCATTCGGGCGGGCGGACCGGGCCGAAGGTAAATTTTAGGCCTGTCGAGCCTATTTTAAAAAAAGAAACCCGGTTTTTTACATGCTCAGGTCGGGCCAAGCTAGGCCCGGTTTTTTCCAGGCTTTGCCGAAGCCCGGCCTGGTTTTTAATTTTTTTTTAATAAATTAATAAAAAAGTTTTAATTAATACATTTTAATATAAATTTCTATATTATATATATAACTTATTCAAAATTTATATATTACATATAATTTTGTATATATTATATAAAAATTAAATATGTATATTACATAATTAAAAAATAATAATAAATAATGTAAATCGGGCTGAGCCGGGCTTGTCCACGGGCTCAAAAAATGTGCCGCGGCCCAGCCCGGTTTGTTATTCGGACCTGGTCTTATGTCCATGCCCGCCCGAAAGCCCAATCAGGCTCGGGTCTGTCGGGCTTTTTTTCGGGCCGGGTCGGACCGGGCTGTCGGGCCGGACACAGTATGATCAGCTGTAGAATACAAGAAACATTTGTGAGGTACAAGACGTCCAGTCTTAAACGAACCAGAGACTTAGTAACGCTAAATGCGTAACAATATTACTTAATGGCATATCTGTGTTATTGATTACTATACGGTAAACTACCAAGTGATGATACGACATAGCGTATTACGGGTGTGAGAAGAGGTTGAAACCACTTAGGGCGAGGCATGTTGGGGGTAATGGAGGTCCTGCAACCCCGAATAGCGTTGAGACTGCAGTCGGTGCACTAGCTTGAGGGAAGAACATCCGGGAAACAGCAGTGGCTCCCCACCCGCCGCTGCCCACACCCTCGTATCATCCATAGAAGCAATGTAATTAGACACCGAAACCCCGTGCAGTTAACCCGAGGAAAACACGCACGGGTGCACCTGAAGATTGAAAGATAAATACGAGTTTTAGACGACTACCAAAATGCATAACATGTGGAACCAAGGACTGCATTGAAGTCTCTCCCAGAAAGGGGGATAGCTTCAACCAGATACAACCTAAAAGGGTCAATAAACCTCACCTACCATCACAATAACCATATGAGCTTACGAACTAAACTACAAATATTACTACAACACAACGCTCAAGAAGAGGTATGTCATACCAAGGACAACTAGAGTACTCCATCTGCTGGACCCGTAGCACCACGAGGTAGCCATGCGGAGCAGACCCAAACCGATATGAGCTACTAAAAGAGGAAAGGAGTCACCAAGGGCAGAATACCCCGAATTTTGTTGGAACTTTAGGCGTTGGTACTAGTACGCTGCGCGATCTAGGTAACCGCACACCTTTAACTTAATGAATTGACTGCATGAACACGCGTCAGAAACCTCCTCCTACCATGGAGGAGTTTAAAACAAAACTCAAAAAGAGCTTAACTTAGAGAACCTTGAAATAGAGTTACCTTAGAAAACTTACCATACCTTAACAAACCAAAATGACTCCAATACTACCCTTTTCAAGACGACTCATCTAAACCATACTCAAACGACCAAAGTGAAATACCCCGGACTTAATTAGGGTGATTAAGTTACTCTAATATGATATTGAGGGCCTATTAGTGCCTAATGAATTTTGGTAAAAAGAATAAATCCAAAAGAAACAAGAAAAACGCTTAAAAAGTGAAAAACGCTAAATTGGGCGTTAAGTGACCCTAGGAGAAATACAACCTTAGGAAGGGTGTTAAAAGAATTTAAAAGGCTTGGTAATGTCTAAATAATATATGGGAACAATTCCCGAAGAAAACTGTAACACCCCAACTGCTAAACTCGTCATCATCTCTTAAACTGTCACAATTACCATTAATCTCGCAGTGGAACTCTATAACAACAGAGGGTGATACAACGCCGTTAGCCACCCATATGGCTAACCAGGCCTTTCTCTCATGCAGCAGTAACGGTCTGATGGACTGGAACAACCGATTACACAATACTAACACAATACTCTTTTCATTTCTTTACTATACCGAGTCTACAATATACAGATGCCGATAACATATTCGGACTTACACCTCAATCAAATACATAAGCAATTACAATCTAACTACCCATGCTATCACCGACCCCGTCCTACTCTCGTACGGTTTCATCTTCGGTGTACCTGCGAATAAAAACGTTGCCCCTAGGGGCTCAGCTTAAAGCTGCATATGAAATTCGCATACCCCGAGCGCTAACCGGGGTACGCCGACTACTTTTGTCAGATATACATGGAGTTCATTAGTCAAACAACATGCATCATAGCAATACAACATATGTGTATATTACTCAAGGAATCTACATCCAATCACGGAACACAATTCCTAACTAACATAACATGGTTGTTAGTTGTATCAGTTTACTCTTAGGCCTTGAGGGTTATACCCCACTATGCCTTGTTTACTCGTTCGATACCTCACCCGCTCTCTCGGGTTACTTATCCATATACACACCCATTATCCTTGGGCTACTCATTTTATACTCACCCATTCTCTCGGCTTATTTATACACATTACCTCACCCACACTCTTGGGTTATTTATACTCATTATCTTACCCACACTCTTGGGTTATTTATACTCAAGCTTGTGATTCTCGAGACACTACAGGTCTCCTACGTCACGCTTATTACTCTTAATACATACTTAGGCCAAAACTCATGGCTCTCAGGCATAGTCTACTTCCCCGGTTTGACCCTACTCTAGGTCTAGCATGGTGGGAAGGTTCAACTAGCTCACGGAACTGTCTCTTAGTTCCTGTCTCTTTTACTTAGCCCGACTACTCTCGGACTACTTAGATTCCCATACACTCCTCTCTCGGAGTTATAATAATATTGTGTATATTAGTCTAGAGCATCACACTCGATGTTCTAATGACCTTGGGAACATTACTTAAGTTTGGTTAATCTTAGGTTTAAGAGTTACCCATACATTTACTTTACTCATACTTTCAGTTATTTACATATATCAGGTAAAATCCTCATATACGAGGTCGACCATGTCTCAAGGGAGTTATTAATCCCTCAGGTCTCTTTTGCCTTCTTCACTAGTTCACATCTTCAAACTATCTTAAATCCTCTTGAAGGAGGTTCATTTATCTTTCCTCTCTCATTTGTTTCGTGGATTGTTTCAATGTGTTTTCTAACCATTATCGGGTATTTACTCAACCCGTTACTCCTCCTCACATTCTAGGGAGTTCATATGTTTGCGTTACGTTATACTTTAACGGATAGTTTGTGTGTTTGCACGTTTCGTTATCATAAGCGTCGACCCGATCTATGGGTCTCTAGCCAAACTTTACTCACTATGTGTCGGTCTTTACACTATGTTAGACACACGGCATAAAAGTATGTGAGCTCATTCAACATACAACATGACATATATCAAGCAATGGTTATTTCATGCTTTAGTCTTGATTAAGCCGGCACACAAACACACAATCAACGTAACTCGTTAGCACGCGGAGTATGAGAAATCATACCTTTCACCGGGGTTTTTACTTTACCGTGTCATCTCACCATGCTCGGGTCACGCACGACTCTCTGATATGTTTCAACATTAATGTTAATACTAAGATATACGGTACATAATTATGCTATTCCCGTATTTTCCCCGTTACCCCGCTAACTCGGTTTTTACTTTGTTAATTTGAGTTCTTACTTCTCAACCACTTTAACACTTTCTTACACTTCTTAAGGCCTTTCCTTGTCACCAAACAAGGCCTACATCTTATAACATCATTAACATTCAAACCCCCATCATTTTAACGCTTTAAAACATTCTCTGTAGGTTTCTGGGGGTGGTCCGGACTTGGTCCTTACCTTAAGTCCCGACCAATGCAGTACTAAACTCTCGGGTTGCTTTAATACTATGGTCCGGGACCTTCTCCCTATCCCAAGTCCCGAATCAGCATGGATGTTTCAGTCTCGGCATACTTAAATGGGGGGTCCGGACCTTACCCATCTCTCAAGTCCGGACCAAGTGCTGGGATGAATTCTCGGTATGAAAACAGGGGTGGTCCGGGACTTTGTCCATGGACTAGGTCCCGGACCCTGCTACAGATTTTACAAATTTGACAGTTTCTAAATCTGTTACAGCTCCATTCTTTCACCATTGATCTTCCAATCTTTACCAACTAAAATCCTCATTGGTAGCACCTAATTACTCATCTAAACCACCTTAAACCAAGCACCAAGCCCACTCACTAACTCATGCTTAATTCACTCAAAATCCCTTATATTTCATAACTAGTTTTCTTGTTCTTTTAACTTCTTGTAACTGATTTTGGTACCCTCTTTTACCATTCAATAATGCCATTTCCAGCACTTCAATTGACATTATTTCTACTCCTCATACTCACTTCTCCTCAGTTTGGTTTCCAAATCATTAACCACTCCCTTAGTACCTAGTTTCATCCTTATAATAAAACACCCAAGTTCGTAACCTCCAAGAAATTTTGACAGCACTTGTCTACTTCTTTAGCATATTCACCACACTTAAAACAACACAAAACACAATCTTCTCCCTGTTTTGTTTAGACATTACAACCACAATACATTAAATTCCCACTTGTTCCCACATAACATTAGCTTAGCTTCTAGGTTTATTTGAACACTTAAACCACATTAAAAACAACCTCATTCACTAACATCATTGTAGTATCATAACTACACCCATTAAAGAGCATTAATTCAACTCTAAAATCAGTTTCACAAGCCAAATAAAACTAACACAAGGTAAGTCATTACCTTGTTTGTTCTCAGTTTTCACCCCTCTTCTTCCTCTTTCTCTGTTCCCTCTTTCTCTTCTGGTTTCACAACACCCAAGGGTCTAGATTGCCATCTACAATCATATCCCCATACACCCATATTGAGCTTATTAATTCAATTTCTTCCTCACAAAAACTAGTATTACAAGTGCTAGTTTTTAGGGTTTTAACATAAAGATTACCTCAAGGTGTCCAAATGGAGGGTTAGGCAATCAAAGGATGGAATTTCCAACACTCCACAATGCATGGAGAACTGGCTGAAATGAGGGAAAAATCAACGTGGGCAAAAATTTGATTTTTTGCAAGGAAAAGCTACAAAGGATGAAACTCTTGCTTTATTTTTCCCTTAGAGCATCAAGGTGGTGAAGGAGAGTCAAAATCAACTCCTTAAGCTTCAAAAGGCAAACACCCATGGAAGTGAAGGTGGAGGAATCGAGACTTTGAGGGGGGAAAACGTAGCCCTCGCCGATACGAATCTAACGGTACAATTTTTGTGCGATTCGGTGAAGAAATGAGCAGTGAGGAGAGATTGAAGATGGGGCTGGTGAGTCTCCCTCTCAATCGTAATATACAGAGGAAGAAGAGATATACAGAGGCTGGGATGAAAAAACGTGAAATGAGGAAGAAGGGAGGTGAGAGGGTAAGTAATCTACTTTTACTATTCCCCTTTTTTCTTTTACTTTACTTATTCCTTTGTCATCTTATCTCTAAATAGCTACCAAGCTATTATGAGTGTACACATATTAGTAAAACCGGCCCACATGAATTAATAGCCCGGGTCGTTTTTTGTCTTTTCGAATTACACGCGTCTCGTCTCCCGGTTCGTCACTATTCACTTGCCGGGTCCGTTTTCCGGAATTTTCTCGTTTAATTAATTTTAATGGTTTTTAAGCTTCCATAATACTTATTATAGTTATTTAATCAACTATATTTTTTACGGTCTGATTGACCACTTAAAGTCACGTTTTCGGGTTTCCTCGAAAAACGTGCTTTAAAACTCCATTAGCGTTTTAATCCATTTTTGGATCCGTTTTCTTGGGAATCATCCCCGTATACTGATTAGGCCTAACTAAGCCTTAGGAATCCATCTCGGACCCTTACGAGATCATATATATCTTATTTTCATTTAATGCGCATTTTAGCGTTTTCGCTTTTCAAGCGTTTTCCTTTGCTTTTGGTTTTATTCTTTTTACCAATACTCTTTAGGCACCAATAGTCCTTTAATAATTTTAGAGTAATTAAATCACAATTATTAGGTCCGGGGTATTAAAATCTACCCCCTTAAGAAACTTTGTCCTCAAAGTTGGTGAATCTAATATGGTTAGTCTCATGGCATTCAATGCCAAGGTTATAGTACATGTATAACCCTACTGACTCCACAAGTCAGTCTCATTTCATACTACACATACCACACACATAACACACATGTATAGCAATCAAAAATACTTTTGTTTCTCTCCATGGAATCGGTCCGAAGACAAGAAGGCACTACAGTCCTCGAATCCATATTGAGTATATACTACTGATCCCTCAGGTAACGGTCACGTTGGACTCTTACGCTCTCTGGTCCAGGCCGTTTCATGACAAATGGGCACTTACTCTCTCTGGCCACGGTCCCTTCGGTTCTGATCAAAACGTTACACATATACATATCCTCAGGCACTCTGGTTGACTCACTCAACACGGCATCGTCTCAGGGTACTCTCCCCGTCCCGCTGCCTTTGGAAAAATCACACACTGTCACCGCCCCAACCGGTCACTTAGGACCGCCGCACGACGGTGCAATGGTTTCAAAACTAATACACGCCCACCGTTCTACCGTTCATCAAGAATAAGGTCGTAGCCATCGGCGGGTGATAGCAGTTTAAAAGCCAGTTTATTTCCATCTCATACTTGAAGAAATTCCTTTTCAAATTCTGTTTGGAAATTGTTTTAAAACATCACACAAATCCAGATCTAATTTATGGTAGCTGCATCTTTTCTTAGCGTGATTACTTGTGACCACTTATAGGGAGCTTCGAGAATCATCAACCCTATGTGATCAGCATCAGGTTTGAACTATCCTTCCACTCTAATTTGTGTTCGGTTTCCCTTGATCGCTAGCAGATCAAGTTCTACCTCCCACGTCAGTTTCAAACAATCAGATAGTCAAACATTTTCATTTTCTATCTTTAACTCCTTTCTAGTCATATTCACGAAACAACTCGTTTCAATTAATCTCTAGTTCCTAGTACTTAGGTCATTTGTCATTCTCATTGCTTCACTATTTACTAGGTATTCCATACTTATGGCTTATTTTACTCAAATGTTACTCAATTTAAAACATATAACATAACTCCAAAGGATGGAACTCACTCCATCAATCATTATAATAAAATCACCTAGCGAACTCACTCCCTACAGGTTCCACATCGGTTTCATACCAATACTACTCATTATGTCTCATGTCTAATCTCACTAGACATATACTATAGGGATTCTCATTCCCTAGGAGTCTCTCTACTCCTCTTTTCATAAATACTACATACTCGTTACTTGCATCACTCATGCACAACATATCATTATTACACAATGAATGGGTACATATGTTTATGTAACATAGTTCCAATCATCAAAACAATTTCTTTTGTGCTATGCACATAGTAGTTTACGCACTAAACGTAACACTACTCTAAGCGGTTTCTCGCCCTACCCCCCTTAAAAGGGGTTACGCCCGCGTAACTAACCACATGTTATTACTAACATTGGTTCATTAATTCAAGTATCATGAAGTGTTTTAACTTCAATCCGGTAAATTAACTCATAACCAGGTTTGGTTCTAGCCTCTAAGATCAAGACATTTATGATGAGTCATCTATTCACATTTGCTAGGTATGCTTAACCTTTGAATTCCGGTCCACGAGCTTCTGCTGTGTGACCTGATAACTAGAGCTTAATTCGCCCGTTGGTCTCAATGTATTTAATCCACTCCCTTTTTTTCCTTTGTGTCTTAAAAATAAGGTTTTCAATCATCGCTAGTATCTCTTACCGTATGCGAATTCGATGAGTTATAGATTTTCTCTCCAATTCTCTGGAATCTATTTCGTATAACACTGTATACCTTTGTGATTATTCACTTACTTTTCCCGACTTGTTGTCGGTTGAGGTCAAGCTACTACTTAGCATGCAGTGCTTCCTCGTGTACATAGTGCTTCTCAATTATGTTTATTCATTTATTTATGTACAACAATCCTCCTTCATACTGCTCTGCATTAACCATTCATCGGTCCGGGACCTGTGGGTTACAACCCCATTCTTCGTGCATCTTTGGCCAAGGCCGCACGGTTATTTCTCTAGATTCAAACTCAACAGGCTTCGTTGACATTTCTCAATTCCTGGCTCTCCCACTCGATCATTACCGCACAGTGCAATACCAAAACACTCAGTCATACAGAGTGCAGAAGCGTAACCCCTTGATAGTAAATCTCTCATGAGACAGGGATGATTATGTCTCCTTTACCACATTTTCTCATCAGCTCCGTATCATAATCTGTTACTGTGTATCTGCTCTACTCATTACAACTTTCGCTTATATGGCATCCGCTACTACTTTAGCTTCCGCTCATGTACTCCCGCCATTTATACTATGGCTTGCCACTCACTTGTCTCAATAAAATATATTACTCCAAACTCTTTACGTTTATGGTGCATCGTTTATTCTGCAATTCATATTGCACACATACTGTGTTTACTACTCAACCGATTACTCTCTCGGTTTCTTTCCACTGCTATCAAGCCTTTCTACATACTACTTGTTCAATTACTCCTTGGCAATAATACCTGCTCAAGTATCATTACACCGCTCTAGCGGTTTCACATTACATACTTAGGTGGTAGCCTTTCTCTGGAAGATTCACGCAATTAAGCTCCATAGGCTCCCAATAACAAGTGGTGTCCCCACTCTAAGGTAGTGGTTCGGGCTCCACATTAACTCTTATGCCTTTATGCATATGTTTTGCAACGTTTGAATCTACGAATTGTAGTTGGTTCTATCGGCTACAAGCCACCTTGCCTCGAGTCATGCTCCATGTGGGCTGTCTATATAGGTTTCTGCTTCTCCGTATACCATTAAAGGTTTGGAGGTATTACTGGGTTTTGATATGGTTGTCTCATCACACTTCCGTACTGGAAGGTCCTTTTTAATAACTTGATATTAATTCATGCCTTCTGGCAATCTAGGGGTACCCCGTGTTACGTGGGATCCCTTCGGGTTCTACCCGAGTGTTCTCTTTAACACTTGTGTTCTCAACACGATGTTTTGTTCAACTACTGTTGACTCCGGCACCCTTCTCGGATTGCTCCTGGGTGCTACTGAGTTTTGCCATCTCATTTGCCTGAATTCATGGGTAATTCAGTTCCTTACTCCGCCTTGCGGTTATATACTTTACTATCCCGTTAGGGTTGTAATGTCTCCCATTATTGGGTAGATCCTTGGTACCTTCTATACCTTCTGGGTCGGTCATTATTCTCTTCAGTGAGGTATAATGTGGGAAGTCTATCCCGTTTATCATAACATTAATAAGTTCATTTAGCCATTCGCCGTATGCTTACATTGGTATTCATTCCAGTCATAAGTATTTCTAAGACATATCCAATGTCTATACCTAATACTCTGCGCTTCTCGCACTTCTCCACATATGTCCTTAGGTTCGTTACCTTACTGTTTTCTGACTCCTTGCTTCGTAAACTTCTTTGCGTTCTTCAATCATTCGAGGTGTCTAACTGTCTTGGTTTGAATTGGCTCTTTCGTCAGTAGTATGGAGTGGGCTACATCTCGTGTTCCGTACTCTACTGTACACATACATGGAGTATCTTATTGATACGTTGCCACTTACCCGATTAACTCATAATTGGTCTGTTAGGCCCGCAAGCTTTCGGAGTGCGGTCGTTCCATGTCTCGTTTAGTATACCGTAGTGTCGGTCACACGCCTAAGTGAAGTATTTTGTTGCCAACTCCTCCTATATCGTCTATGATAACTTACCGTGATTCTCTGGTTTGGTTTTAAAAATTTGGGAGGTTTTTGGAAAATTCTCTGTTTGAAGAAAAATTTGAGTTGAAAATAAAATCTCACGGCATTTCAGTGCCGATGCTTCTTACTAAGTCTGACTTCTTGCAGACTGGTACGTTCTTTAACGGTGGTCAGGCCTTTAGGGCCTTTCCAAGGTTTCGTTTCCAAATTCTTAGGGTTTGTGGTGCTATATTGGCTTCTCTTGCCGTCTTGGTACTTGCTAAGTACTGGTCGCTTGTCAAGCTCTTCTTATTAGTACGCTATTACTGCACTTGCCGTGGCAAGTGGCGGTACGGGCGGTTTTTGGGTTAACTCATACGGTCACGGTATTGTTCACATTGTATTGGTAGCCTTGTCGCTCTTCCTTGATCCTTTAATGGATAACTGCTCCTTGGAGCTGCTTCTCATTCCTCTTGACATGACTGTCATTCATTTAGGTGCCTCCACTCTCGGAGTTCCTTAATACTTTAATTCTATGCTTTACCTCGTTGCTCGTTCCCACGTCTTATTGTGGTTACCGAGGTTTAACTTATTTAGGTACTACTTCTGTAGTCCCTATCGGGTATATCCCGTAGTTATGCTCGTAGCTGTCTAAGCTGTATCAGTTAGTTATGCAACTCTTTGGGTGTGGCAGGGTGGGTGCATCTACCTTTGACTAGATTCTTAGTAAATGGGTATCCGTTGGTTGGTATTATTTAACTATGGCAGTCCGTAGACATGTGTCCGGTTCTATTAGTTTTATGAGTCCGTCTTGTCGCATGATTGTGCATTTTTTACTGTGCTCGACCAGCTGGTTCTCGCGACTGCTAAGCATGTCGCCTCAGGCTGCCGCAGATTTCGGTCTCCTTGGATAGGATTTCTGATCTCCCCGCCAAGTTTTTGTGTGCGGTTATTGTCGTTCCAGTGGGATCCGTCTCCGGGCTCTCGGTTCTCGGGAATCTACCACATGACCGATTCTGGTTATCTTGGACATATTAAATAAGTGGCCAGATCGGTTTCCCGTCTTTTGGCGTTCCTTCCCAAGCTTTTAAATACGGGGTTGTGGAGGGAGGGTCTGGTATTGTAGGTATCAGGCCATTCTGGAAGTTAACTAGCGCACCTCTCAACGCTACCACTCAACCCCATAGCCCTAAGTCTCTAATTCCTAACTACGGTGATCTTCCTAAGCTCGGTATTTCCAATCATCAGAGCGATACTTCGCTCTGATACCCATTTTTGTACCACCCAATGCTAAACTGTCATAATCTCTTAAACTGTCACAATTAAATTTGAAATACCCCTAACCTTTAAAATATAATTAAATGATCTATTAATGATCTAAGATGATTATTAAACATCTAAATATTATTGGGGAACAATCTAAAAGATCTCAACAAGGCAAAACACGCCTTAAGATCGGTAAAGCCAAAAATGTGCTTTAAGACACCAGAAGATTGTATGACCTCAAATAAGATCCAAAGTGGATTCCTAAGTATTATAATGAATCAAGGAACACAATAAAACCATTCTCAAGGAGAACTAAGCTCAGGAACACCCTGTGACACAAAAATGTGCGCTAAAACTCCTTAAAGCAAGTTTTTGTGAGATTGCCTTTTAAATTGATTTTTAATGGGCTTAAAAATTATAATTATTCTTAAATATGATATATAATCATATTATATCATATTAGGAATTTAATTCCAGAAATTTACGAATTTTTACAAATTTAATATTAAAATATTAATAAAACCCTAAAGTGGGGCCGCATGAGTCAATATTGACCAAGTATGGTCAATGGCCAATTAATTGACCCACTTGGACCATGGAGATCGGCAGGCAAGGAGGGAGGAGACAGCACACAATCATTAGAAGACAAATTGCTACCTAATATTCAATTTGCAATAGTAAAACCTACCTTTTTTCATTATTCAAGCCTTTCCACTCTCTCCTCTGCTCTTGTCCGATTCCAGCCTGCCCCAAACGAGTTCCTCCCTTCCTAAGAAGCTCTCAAGTCTGGTTCTTGAGCATGGAAGGCAGATCTAACTCCTAAGCTCCTAAGGTAAGTGTTTTTAGTCATTTTTAGCCCTTTTTCTTCATCTCTTCACTACCAACACCTAAATTTCGTGGCTCATCAATTCCTATGGCTTATTCTCAGTGTTCTAAGGTTAGAACAAGAGCTAAACTCGTTGAGACCAGTAGAGGGACCAAGGTTGTTCAAATCTACATTTTAAGGTAAAAATGTGCTTTAAGCTCATAACTTTTGATTCCCTTCGAGTTTGGCTGTGAAACTTTGGTCATAGCCTCATCTTCTTCTCCTTTTCATGTGGAATCTGTTGGTTAGCCATTTGAGCAAGGGTGACCGAGATCCAAGAGAAATACTCTCTTTTAAGGCATTTTTCCAAGGTAAAACCTAATAACAAGGTAGTATTTCGAGATCTAACTATTTCCTATGTCAATATGGTGGATCTAACACCTTGTGGTGTGTTTGGTTCAGGTCGAAAATACCTAGAACTTCCCTTGCATTTTTAAGGTGATTTTTGCCTTAAATCTTACATTAATTATTCCTTATGGTTAAACTCAAGCTTGGAGTGTAACCATATTGTTTTTTTGTATTAAACATGTCTAAATCAAGTGGTGAATTTTCCTACAAGTGACCGAGCCCATACAAGGAATAATCAAGGTATAAACACCTTAAACTTATGATTTTTATAATTTCTAAGCATATATATATATGGGGCCGAGAGTGAAAACATATATATAGGTCATATTGACCTAAAAATGGAAAAAAATGGCTAAGATAAATTAAGCTAGTCATTTAAGAGATTTAATTAACATAATGGTCAAATTATGACATTATGTGGAAAAGTAATTAAATCTAAGTGAGGCCGAATATATATGCTATATTTTGAGACATTTATTGTGTAATTTATTTTGCAAGTTCAAGGTTGTAATAAGGCCATGTCATTAGGCCATTTTAATTTAAGTTTATAAGCTTATTTAGTTTTATTTATGCTTATAATTAAAATTGGGGCCAATTCGTAATTACTAGGAAGTTAAAAAGCCGTGGGCTTAATTTAGAACAATTTAGGGTTTTTAAATGAATTTAAAAATCATAACATTTTATAAAGTTTTGGGTCAAAATTGTAAAAATAGAAAAGTATAGGTTATTATTGGTAATTACCGAAAAATTGGTTCCCATTTGGTATTAGGAGTCAAAGTTGACCATATAGGAGACTTTGACCAAGTTTGGAGAATTTAAGAAATTAAAATACTACCTTATAATAAGATACTTATTAAATTGTAAAAGATTTATAAGACTTGGGGTGGTATTGTGATTTCCGAAAACTTGGGGGTACTAAAAGGAGTTTAGTACAAACCTTAGGTTATTAGGAATTTTTAGGAATTTATTTGGTTAAATTTGGAGTTGATATGAATTAAATAAGTATAGTATAAGGTATTACTATAAGTGTAACAAGGAAATATAATTTGGAATAATGTTGAAATTAGGTATAGGTTTGGTGGAAATTAATTTATTACCGAGAATTTAAGTTACTGTTTTGTACTTATTAAAATAACTATATAACTATCGGTTATAATTGTATGAAGACATGTGTCAAAATATATGTTATAAAAAAGAATAATAACATGGTATAAATTATGTGGGGGAGTATTTGTTGTGGTAATAATGTCATTTTAAGGAACATAGGTACTGTTCGGAAATATTAATATTTTTGAATAAATTTATAATAGGTTTTAATGTTATAGAATTATAACATTTATAATATAAGAGGTATTCATTAAAAAGAATGAATATATATTATAAGAATTGCCATATAAGAAATAGTTCCATGACTACATAACATAAATAAATATGTGTTGTGGAGGAAAATATAATATGGTTTAATGACCATATTTTTCATAATTAAAATGACGTATGATAAAGGGAAAAGAATTACAAACATTGGATATGGAATGTTAGGACTGTACATGTGATAATAAGGATTGATAATGCAAAGTATTGTTTACCACATTGAATTTGGGAAAAAGAAAAAAAAAGAGAGAGAAACAACCTTAGAAAAATAAATACTAAGGTGAAATGTATGGTGTATGACAAGAATCATACATGCAATATAGAAACAAACTATATGATGTACAAACATACATTGGGTTACATGCGATAACAAAAGCTCAACTATAAAATATTAATATACGAGACAAGACTACGCTTGTAATATAACACTTTTCCAATCTCGAGTTAAACCTAAAACCCGACAAACATTGACAGTTAATAACGGGGGTTAACCGGGAGGTATTAGTGACGGTACGGGATACCGTAGGATTTTGTGTTGTTATACAGTATGCTAATCAGTAGCATTATGTATTGTATAGACTGTTAGAGACGACGCACGGAGCGTAGGATCTTGCTGATTCATACTCCACCGTAATACTCAGCAGTGTGAACGGTATGTTATTTATGTGGCTTGATTGTCTCTGAGGATTTCCTCAGTTCAGACATTGTGTGAAAATCTGTGATAAGATTGAATGTCTGCTTGTGTGAATTAATATGCTTGAGTTGTGTATTAATGCTGCTTTATTATTACTGTTGTGCGATAACAGT
The DNA here is from genome assembly GCA_023374045.1 of Limonium bicolor. Classification (NCBI taxonomy): domain Eukaryota; kingdom Viridiplantae; phylum Streptophyta; class Magnoliopsida; order Caryophyllales; family Plumbaginaceae; genus Limonium; species Limonium bicolor. The sequence goes on along the minus strand of JAIOTZ010000230.1, from coordinate 17,595 downwards.
ACCGTTCGTATATATGAACATATTATAAAACGAACTAGCGGCAATGATGCTATCTTATATGTGTAATATAAGGAACGTAAGTAAAACGTTGTAGCATTAGGATATAAGATATATAAAATATCTGAGACTTATATACGGAGCATTGGCCTCTTTAACGCCGCTCTCGTATCTAGCACTGGATCCCGAGTCGACATACTCAGGATTGGACTACGACCTTGGTCTGCTGTGTTAGAAAAAATAGTAAAGCGATGCGATGGTATAGATAAGTATATCAAGGATGTGGCTCTTGCTGTGAACTGTGATCCATTAACGATACTAGGACACCGTGTGGTAGCCGTAAGTATCTGGATAAATTTCCAACGAACTACAGATTGTTCGTAGGACGGAGACTCTACCGCTGGAGTGGCTATTGCCGTGGGTGACCCGCCATAAGAGATGGGTAACTTAGAGACACGTCGTTCTAACGAGACGTTGTCATTAGACATGACTGAACAATTACGAACGACTATATTAACTCGTACATTAGGCGAACATTATTTGGGCTTGCATGCCAAAGACGAGAGTTCATACTCGTTTATAATTCTCGTTACTTCGCCTTGTTGTTCATTGGTTGTGCTTGTGGTTATGTGTGGTATGTTGGTGGATTTGTTTGAACGAGCCATTGTGCTCATACTGTGTGTTGTGAACTGGTTGTGTCGAGTCACCGTACTCATGTGTGGATTGTGGTTGGGTGTCTGGTCGAGTGAGTCGCTGAACTCAATTATGAATTATTAAGTGTTTGTTGGAATGGAGTCTCTGTACTCATATAAGCGCTGTAAACGCTTTCAGTGGTTTATTACGATGCGATGTGTGAAGCCGGGGGCTTGTTTGTTATTTGAGATTACTGCAATATATATTGTTGCTTTACAGTTTCAACATTGAACTATTTGTATGGAAACGAATTGCATACTCTCGACCAAATAACTGAATGGTCCGAGGGTGCATGACAGTCAGGTAATAACATACTCAGCAGGGGCTGATTCCATACCACAAACTACCATTTTTGCAGGTATGCAACTTCCGGTGTCGGCAAAGAGAGTGACGCGCTGGGTAGTTTGATTACAGTTATTTAAACATGCACTGTTGCATTTTAATACGAACCTAGAAACATGTATAGGTCTTGGATACGTAGAAAGCTCACTGTGAATGTATTTTATATTGGTTTTGGGAGTTTAGATCTATCTCTTGTTGTCACTGCGAGAAAATGTTTCGTATTTAAGAGCTTATCAGGAAGCACGTTATTACTCGTATGGGCGAGCAAGAACGGTGACCAGTAGTCAATTGTTGAGATTACCGCTGCGATTATATTGTTAAGTAAGATGATTAGGAGCCGAATAGAGTAGGGGTGTTACAAAAGTGGTATCAGAGCGGAGTACCGCTCTGATGACAAGAGATAGTAGGATTTATACAGTGAGCATAGGTTTTGGGAATACGGGAAACGTTGTGAGGATACGTGACCTTGCGGGGTTGATGCAATGCTTAAAACTTGCACACCATAACCGTGGAGGCACTTCAATAATAAATGACCGAGACTATGGTATTAGACCAAGTAAAGGTCTAACCCGTCCTCTTGACTTATGTCAGAGAGAGGTCAGGGCAACAGTACTAAGGAAGAACACGGAGCAGCGGAAGGTGGTGAAGGTCCAGCAACCCCAAGTAACGCGAAGATGGTATGAACCACTCGCACTTGATGGGAGAGCATCCCGGAAATTTGCAATGGTACCCCACCCGCCGCAGCCCATATCCCGAGTACTATCTAATGAGGCAATGAAATGAGAAACACCACGGAGATAACTCTCCTGATCGGAAAGACCCGATGTGGATGCTAAGAAGATTATGTTAAATATAGAGAATAAAACTTTAAGTTATGATGAGTTGTTTAGGACCGAGGGTCCTGGTAATGGCATGATGCCTACCATAGGAGTGTTAGATGGATATAAAACAAGGTGAGGAGAAAAAAAAAATTCCTATAGGACTAATGGGGTTCGCTTGCTATAAGCGAGGCAACCCTGTCCTATATCCAAGAAAACACTGGTCAGTGCGCTTGGGGGAAAAAGGAAGTGGAAACGACGAGTAATGATTAGTTTAAAGATATGTAATAGATGGAAGGAATTACCTTTTTGAAGTCTCACCCGAAGCGAGTAACTCTAAACCATGCAACACTGAAGGTTCAAGATGGCCCGACGTGCATGAGGAGAAATCTTGAGAACTGTAGGAACAAGAACTCGTCAAATTGCTATCATGCAACGCCTCGTGAGGAGAGTAAGACTTTATTACCATGACAAGCTTGTGGGAACGAGTGCGGGAGTGAGACTATATAAATTTGAATAAGAACTTTTGACTTGAACAGGAACCCGACTAGGGAATAGCACTGCACTGACACACCGTACCGGTGGCGCAGGCTGCATGGCGCACTTGCCACTGCAAGTGCCACACTAACCAAAGTACTAAATTTCAACCTACCTTGCGCACTTGCTACAGCAAGTGCAGCGACAGTGAACTAACCCTAAAGGACGTGGTGGTCCAGGCGGTTACCAATAGAACACTAAATCTTATGTAAGTCCGTAATGCAATAAAGCAGGACACAACCTTCTTAAGGGCAGGGTACGAAACCCTTGGGTTTGAGGTCGATAGAACCTCGAGAAGACCTAGCCGGCCTGACCATTAAACCAAAAAAAAAAAACAATACACCATTTAGTAGAATATTAAAAGGGGAGTAAATGAGAATAACAATTAGTGCCTTCAAGTCTAACCCCAGTGCCGGTATGGACATTAAACGTCAATCATTACCAATGGGGAGTGACGGGTCTTCAGGACCAGCATAACCATATTCAGTGAGTGCGCGGCACTCGTGGTTAAATCACTACCATTGAACATTGCCAGAGGGCAAGAAGTGAGCTATACGAGACGGGACTTTAAAAAAAAATAATAATAATAATAATAATAAATAAATAAGAATTAATAAGCAGATGTGAACGTGCAATAAAAGGGGCCGATGTAATGCCCACACCACACACACCGGAGATGTGGTTGATCCATTATGCTGCTAGACTCCGTATGGAGGGCGGTGGTACAAACAAAAAGGTGAAAATTGCCTGATGACGGAAGATACCGTTACCTCAAAGAGGATGGAGGAGATATGAGTTGAATAAGAGTAAGGACTACACAATATAGAGCGATGATTATCGGAACCCACTAAGTGTGAGTATCCAATTGTGACCTGGGGAGAAGTATTCGAACCATTTGGGATTAAATTAAATAGAAAGACCAATAATCATTCGACTATCAGAATAAGCATTGAGTCTGAGTATCGTATGACATAGGCCTACGAAAGGATACCCTTAGTACCACCAAAATGACCCAAAACTAGGGAAAAGGGATGAATCACAGTGCTGATTAATATCTGACTAACGGGACTGCCGTAAGATAGGGAAACACGAGTGTCAACCTTTATCATGGAGTCCGAACTACACCATAGGGTATAACCCAATGGATTGGGTGGAATTAGAACTGAAAACTCAGGTCTGAAGGCGTTAACAGCCTAGGAGTGAACGGGAGAGATAACAGGTGGTTACTGACCCCACTCACAAATACCAGATGACGAGCATGTGGAAACCAGAATTAGGGCGATAAGTCGCAAACACCTATCTTAGAGGAAGTAAAGGAAATATACATTAATAAAGGAAACCATAGAACCTAATATTAGGGCCATTCTGACATTAAAGGATAAGAATTGGCAACATAGTTACTCAAACATAAATTACCGAGACTAAGAGTACGATAATCACCGGGTACGAACGCTACGAGTGCACTAAACGAGACATGGGACGACCGCACTCCTAGGAGCTTGTGGGCCTGACAAACTATATTAAGTTAGTTGGGTAAGTAGTAATGTATCAGTATGGTACCCCATGCATGTAAACGAGTAGTGTAGGACCCAGGAGGTAATCAACTCTGTGTCTAAGTCAGCGAATGGAACCCTGACTAGGTAAACCATGTAATGACGAGAGAGATCTCAGTCAAACTAGCAAGGTTAGGAAAATCAAGGATAGCTTGATAATAAAGTGACATAAGGTCGCAACTCCACAGTGGAGGAGTTAAACATAAGTTTTGAGGATTTTAGTAAACGAGGAAACTAAGGCCAATTTAATGGTAATGGCAAGTTGAACTCATGAATGAAAAGAGGAATTGAGGTATCTAAGGAAGTTATATTAGAGAAACCTTTGTGATAAAAGATGCTACCCAAAAGGGGGCACAGAGAGAATTATACCACGCGCTGAGGGCGCCGCGATGATGTCGCATTAAATAATAATAACCACATGCTCAAGTCATAAACCTTAGTATGTTAGTACCAATTAGGGTTGAACAGAAAGTGAATACCAAGCTAAAACCCACAGTCGTATTGTATGTTTACAACAGACGAAGGACAAAAGCGAGCATTACAAGAGATACTCTAAGCTGGAGATTAGATACTCCATGCAAACCGCAACGGCGGATAACCGTCCAATCGACTGGTACATGGTGCGCAACAAACGACCAGTGGAATAACTGTTAACCGAATTATGCTGGTAAGAATCAGAAGGTGGAACATCTGATAAACAAATGGAGTCCCCCCTAATCGAGAAGAGGGATGAACCATATATATGGATACTAAAGTACCAACACACGAGGGATACGAGTTCACACTAGCAAAAGCGGGCCTACAAAGCACCCAAAGAACGAACTCACTCCAGAAGGAGATAGCTTGGAGTCATGAGGCGCCAGTTAGATGCGCATATCAGAATCGCCTTGATATTTTAGGGACAACTATTGCAAGCACTAGGTGCTAGAGCATAGCTCGACAACCTTACACCGAAGGTTAACTCGGTAGGGTGGCATGAACTCATGGGAATATACCATGAGCATGTATAGAATTCAGGAGGGCTGAATAAAATGGCCAGATGAAATAATAAACGTGTGTGACTAACGATACCACGCAGCCGAATAAATTACTCCATTTCTATAATTATGGAAGACTGTGTAGAAACACCGTCACATGAAGTTGAAACCGACATGAAACTACTACCTAAAAGGGGTAAACTAACCACATCGTAGTTGGGCAGACTGCTTGCGGAGCGAGTGGGCCCATATTGCTTAGGTTTGACATACCTAACAGGTTTGGGGAACACAAATGATGTGTTTACATCTCCCGATCAAACCGTATATGAATATACATACACCTAACCGAGATAGGCGGTATAACCTGAGGGGCTAAAGCCGACCATATAAAAAAGGGGGGTCATGAAATATGTAGCACATTAGTGCACGAATAATTCCACTGGAATGGAACATCTTGAACTTATTACTTCACGATGATATATCGTAGATTACGTGGGCGTAATCATTTTAAGGGGGTAGAGCGATTTCGCACGCCTAAAATATACAATATACCGTACGTAGGAGTACGTAACGCATGGTACACATGCTGCAAACTATTATTGTACGAAGAGTACAAGTGTTATGAATGTGTTATATTACTCGAGGTAATATTATGTGCATGAATATATATATGTATTTTAGTTCGCATTAGTTGTGGAAGACAGGAAAGGAAGAACAAATAGAGTGTCTTATCCTATTTCCGACTATTATGCAAACGTTGCGAACATTAAAACACATAAACGCCTAACTTGTTAGCTCCAGTTGAGAGTCCAACTAGGTCTATCTGGTAACTTCTGTGGGAGATGTCAAATGGAAGGAGTAGAAAGCTCCATACTATATGATTTGTGACTCGGTACGAAACCGATTGTTGGGAATGCGATGAGTGAGTCGGCATGAGACCGATGTGTAACCTAGTGGAGGTAAAACCTCTAGGAAGTGTATGAATGATTATGAGTCGAGTGAATTTGGTACATGGTTAGGATACATGATCCTGTATGCCGGTGATTAGATTAATTACACTGGTTGACTTGTATATCTATAGAAACACAGACGGCAAATATCAAGAGGAAACAAGATTAGAAGTGAATAAACAATTGATTGATTGAATTTGACGTGGGAAGTTGAACTTGATCCTGGTCCGATCAAGGGAAACCGAACACAAATTGAGGTGAGAGATAGTCAACACTGACGCTGACCACGTCGGGGTTGAATGATTCTCGAAACTTCCTACAAGTGGACACAGATATGAATGGAAATTGGAATTTAGGCGTCACTCGGAGAGCCGTGGACCGTGGAGTCCTTCGCCATTAGACCGGTGTGTCTGCGAGTGACATCACCCAGAGAGCCGTGGACCGCAGAGCCCTTTGTCATTAGACCGGCGTGTCTGTGGGTGACTAAGGAAATAAGGTGACTGCCCGAGGAGCCGTGGACCGCAGTGTCCTTCGTTATGATCAAACGGTGTGTCCGCGGGTAGTAGACGTTGGTTGGGTTGGGGACCGTCAAGTCCTGGTCTTTAAGACTGCTTCCCTGTGAGTTGTCAACGTTAACTATATGTGCACGCATACATGTGGAATGATGTGTGGGTATCCTCGCGAGATACTAACATGTAGATAGGGATGCGTGGAGTATCCCTTGCAAACACCTTTGAGTACTTTATGAGTTTTGCACCTTGTCTAGTGCTGTGTACTATGAGTTTTGCACCTGGTTGAATATATAATAGTACCGCTGAGTACTTTTGTGGATGAATTGGATGTGCACCTTGTTTAGTGCTATGAAACGAATGAGCTTATACCATGAGTTTGACTACTTGATATATGTTGCATGTATAGACTAGGTTTGAACCGAGTGGGAGTTACTCCCTAGCAATGGACTGTTTGGTTACTTAGTGGAACTTGATTCCTTAGGTGAACTGTAGAGGATTAAGGACTTCGGGACGAAGCCTTTTTAAGGGGGTAGACTGAAATACCCCTAACCTTTAAAATATAATTAAATGATCTATTAATGATCTAAGATGATTATTAAACATCTAAATATTATTGGGGAACAATCTAAAAGATCTCAACAAGGCAAAACACGCCTTAAGATCGGTAAAGCCAAAAATGTGCTTTAAGACACCAGAAAGATTGTATGACCTCAATAAGATCCAAAGTGGATTCCTAAGTATTATAATGAATCAAGGAACACAATAAAACCATTCTCAAGGAGAACTAAGCTCAGGAACACCCTGTGACACAAAATGTGCGCTAAAACTCCTTAAAGCAAGTTTTTGTGAGATTGCCTTTTAAATTGATTTTTAATGGGCTTAAAAATTATAATTATCCTTAAATATGATATATAATCATATTATATCATATTAGGAATTTAATTCCAGAAATTTACGAATTTTTACAAATTTAATATTAAAATATTAATAAAACCCTAAAGTGGGGCCCGCATGAGTCAATATTGACCAAGTATGGTCAATGGCCAATTAATTGACCACTTGGACCATGGAGATCGGCAGGCAAGGAGGGAGGAGACAGCACAAATCATTAGAAGACAAATTGCTACCTAATATTCAATTTGCAATAGTAAAACCTACCTTTTTTCAATTTTCAAGCCTTTCCACTCTCTCCTCTTGCTCTTGTCCGATTCCAGCCTGCCCAAACGAGTTCCTCCCTTCCTAAGAAGCTCTCAAGTCTGGTTCTTGAGCATGGAAGGCAGATCTAACTCCTAAGCCTAAGGTAAGTGTTTTAGTCATTTTTAGCCCTTTTCTTCATCTCTTCACTACCAACACCTAAATTTCGTGGCTCATCAATTCCTATGGCTTATTCTCAGTGTTCTAAGGTTAGAACAAGAGCTAAACTCGGTTGAGACCAGTAGAGGGACCAAGGTTGTTCAAATCTACATTTTAAGGTAAAAATGTGCTTTAAGCTCATAACTTTTGATTCCCTTCGAGTTTGGCTGTGAAACTTTGGTCATAGCCTCATCTTCTTCTCCTTTTCATGTGGAATCTGTTGGTTAGCCATTTGGAGCAAGGGTGACCGAGATCCAAGAGAAATACTCTCTTTTAAGGCATTTTTCCAAGGTAAAACCTAATAACAAGGTAGTATTTCGAGATCTAACTATTTCCTATGTCAATATGGTGGATCTAACACCTTGTGGTGTGTTTGGTTCAGGTCGAAAATACCTAGAACTTCCCTTGCATTTTTAAGGTGATTTTTGCCTTAAATCTTACATTAATTATTCCTTATGGTTAAACTCAAGCTTGGAGTGTAACCATATCTTGTTTTTGTGTATTAAACATGTCTAAATCAAGTGGTGAATTTTCCTACAAGTGACCGAGCCCATACAAGGAATAATCAAGGTATAAACACCTTAAACTTATGATTTTTATAATTTCTAAGCATATATATATATGGGGCCGAGAGTGAAAACATATATATAGGTCATATTGACCTAAAAATGGAAAAAATGGCTAAGATAAATTAAGCTAGTCATTTAAGAGATTTAATTAACATAATGGTCAAATTATGACATTATGTGGAAAAGTAATTAAATCTAAGTGAGGCCGAATATATATGCTATATTTTGAGACATTTATTGTGTAATTTATTTTGCAAGTTCAAGGTTGTAATAAGGCCATGTCATTAGGCCATTTTAATTTAAGTTTATAAGCTTATTTAGTTTTATTTATGCTTATAATTAAAATTGGGGCCAATTCGTAATTACTAGGAAGTTAAAAAGCCGTGGGCTTAATTTAGAACAATTTAGGGTTTTTAAATGAATTTAATAAAAATCATAACATTTTATAAAGTTTTGGGTCAAAATTGTAAAAATAGAAAAGTATAGGTTATTATTGGTAATTACCGAAAAATTGGTTCCCATTTGGTATTAGGAGTCAAAGTTGACCATATAGGAGACTTTGACCAAGTTTGGAGAATTTAAGAAATTAAAATACTACCTTATAATAAGATACTTATTAAAGTAAAAGATTTATAAGACTTGGGGTGGTATTGTGATTTCCGAAAACTTGGGGGTACTAAAAGGAGTTTAGTACAAACCTTAGGTTATTAGGAATTTTTAGGGAATTTATTTGGTTAAAAATTTGGAGTTGATAGAATGAAAAAGTATAGTAGAAGGTAATATATAAGGTGTAACAAGGGAAATATATAATTTGGGATTAAGTTGTAAATTATGGAAGTTTGGTGGGAAAATTAATTATACCGAGGAATTTTAAGTACTGTTTTGTATTATTAACAATACTATAACTATAGGTTATATTGTATGAATGACATAGTTGTCAAAATATATGTTATATAACTATAATATAACATGGTATAAATATGTGTGAGATTTTGTAAATATTAAGGAACATAGGTAATGTGTTCGGAAATATTACTATTTTTTGAATGAAATTTATAATATTGGTTTTAATGTTATAAGAATTATAACATTTATAATATAAGAGGTATTCATTAAAAATAATGAATATATATTATAAGAATTGCCATATAAGAATGTTTTCCATGACTACATACACATAAATAAATATGTGTTGTGGAGGAATATAATATGGTTTAATGACCATATATTTTCATAATTAAATGACGTATGATAAAGGGAAAGAATTACAAACATTGGATATGGAATGTTAGGACTGTACGTGTGATAATAAGGATTGATAATGCAAAGTATTGTTTACCACATTGAATTTGGGAAAAAGAAAAAAAAGAGAGAGAAACAAACCTTAGAAAAATAATACTAAGGTAAATGTATGGTGTATGACAAGAATCATACATGCAATATAGAAACAAACTATATGATGTACAAACATACATTGGGTTACATGCGGTAACAAAAGCTCAAATAAAAATATATTAATATACGAGACAAGACTACGCTTGTAATATAACACTTTTCCAATCTCGAGTTAAACCTAAAACCCGACAAACATTGACAGTTAATAACGGGGGTTAACCGGGAGTATTAGTGACGGTACGGAATACCGTAGGATTTTGTGTTGTTATACAGTATGCTAATCAGTAGCATTATGTATTGTATAGACTGTTAGAGACGACGCACGGAGCGTAGGATCTTGCTGATTCATACTCCACCGTAATACTCAGCAGTGTGAACGGTATGTTATTTATGTGGCTTGATTGTCTCTGAGGAATTCCTCAGTTCAGACATTGTGTGAAAATCTGTGATAAGATTGAATGTCTGCTTGTGTGAATTAATATGCTTGAGTTGTGTATTAATGTTGCTTTATTATTACTGTTGTGCGATAACAGTACCGTTCGTTATATGAACATATTATAAAACGAACTAGCGGCAATGATGCTATCTTATATGTGTAATATAGGAACGTAAGTAAAACGTTGTAGCATTAGGATAATAAGATATATAAAATATCTGAGACTTATATACGGAGCATTGGCCTCTTTAACGCCGCTCTCGTATCTATCACTGGATCCCGAGTCGACATACTCAGGATTGGACTACGACCTTGGTCTGCTGTGTTAGAGAAAAAAATAGTAAGCGATGCGATGGTATAGATAAGTATATCAAGGATGTGGCTCTTGCTGTGAACTGTGATCCATTAACGATACTAGGACACCGTGTGGTAGCCGTAAGTATCTGGATAAATTTCCAACGAACTACAGATTGTTCGTAGGACGGAGACTCTACCGCTGGAGTGGCTATTGCCGTGGGTGACCCGCCATAAGAGATGGGTAACTTAGAGACACGTCGTTCTAACGAGACGTTGTCATTAGACATGACTGAACAATTACGAACGACTATATTAACTCGTACATTAGGCGAACATTATTTGGGCTTGCATGCCAAAGACGAGAGTTCATACTCGTTTATAATTCTCGTTACTTCGCCTTGTTGTTCATTGGTTGTGCTTGGTGGTTATGTGTGGTATGTTGGTGGATTTGTTTGAACGAGCCATTGTGCTCATACTGTGTGTTGTGAACTGGTTGTGTCGAGTCACCGTACTCATGTGTGGATTGTGGTTGGGTGTCTGGTCGAGTGAGTCGCTGAACTCAATTATGAATTATTAAGTGTTTGTTGGAATGGAGTCTCTGTACTCATATAAGCGCTGTAAACGCTTTCAGTAGTTTATTATGATGCGATGTGTGAAGCCGGGGGCTTGTTTGTTATTTGAAATTACTGCAATATATATTGTTGCTTTACAGTTTCAACATTGAACTATTTTGTATGGAAACGAATTGCATACTCTCGACCAAATAACTGAATGGTCCGAGGGTGCATGACAGTCAGGTAATAACATACTCAGCAGGGCTGATTCCATACCACAAACTACCATTTTTTGCAGGTATGCAACTTCCGGTGTCGGCAAAGAGAGTGACGCGCTGGGTAGTTTGATTACAGTTATTTAAAAACATGCACTGTTGCATTTTAATACGAACCTAGAAACATGTATAGGTCTTGGATACGTAGAAAGCTCACTGTGAATGTATTTTATATTGGTTTTGGGAGTTTAGATCTATCTCTTGTTGTCACTGCGAGAAAATGTTTCGTATTTAAGAGCTTATCAGGAAGCACGTTATTACTCGTATGGGCGAGCAAGAACGGTGACCAGTAGTCATTGTTGAGTTACCGCTGCGATTATATTGTTAAGTAAGATGATTAGGAGCCGAATAGAGTAGGGGTGTTACATATATAGTTGAAACAAAACCAAGCACTGGAGGGGGAACAAATTTTAAGAGGCAAATTCTAATGTAACCTTTGGCAGGAGGACTCGATATTTTTACTGTAAGATTTGCGAATGGAATCACCCTGGAGTGGATTATGAGGGGAAATCTGTACAATGCTTCAAATGTGGAAAATTAGGTCACAGAGCTTATGAGTGTAGAGTTAGGGAGACTGAAGGAAGCAACAATGCTGAAGGAAGCAAATATGTTCCAGACTTTGTACCGAAACAAAACTATGCTGCTGGTGTTAGTGGAAGTAAGCAGGGTGGGGTGCAGCGGTTTGCTTATGGTGGTCAGAGGAGTGCCTTTCAGGATTCACGGACTCAATACGGTAAACACGGTGACAACAAAGGGAAGCAACCTATGTATGTTGGTGGAGGTTCGCAAGGAGGAGGCCAAGGTGGAACCGAAAAGGGCAGGGACATATTAATGTAATTACCAAGGCGGAAGCAGAAGCGAGCAAGAGGGGAACGTAATAACAGGTAAGTTTCCTATTCTTGAACTTGATGCAAAGGTGTTATTCGATTCTGGTGCGTCGTGTTCTTTTGTATCTTCTAAATTCATAGAAAAGGTGGGTGAGTTACCCAGCAAAGAAATTAGTATATATGTGTCTACGCCAATGGGAAAGGTTGTTGGATGCACTAAAAAGGTTGAGGGTATAAAAATCGAGATTGCAGGACAGGAATTTGAATTAGATATGATAGAATTTGACTTAGGAGATTTTGATGTAATTTTGGGGATGGATTGGTTGAGTAAATATAAAGGAAAGATAGATTGTGAAAAGCAGAGGTGAGTCAGCTGGGGAAAAGAGGCAGAAGAGTGTCTTATTCAAACTGGGGAGCTCGAGGTAGTGAAACGACGGTATCTGCTTTGCAGTTGTGGAAAAGGCTACGACCGGAGGACCATGTCTTTCTGTGCTATATTCAAGATATGAACCTCATGCAAACCCAAGGAGTAACTTCGGGAGTTGAAAATATACCAGTTATAAGAGAATTTCCGGATGTTTTCCCGGAAGAGATCCCAGGATTTCCTCCAGATCGTGAAGTCGAGTTTACCATTGATTTAGTGCCATGGACAGCGCCGATATCCAAGCACCCCTACAGGATGACACCAAATGAGATGGAAGAACTAAAGAAATAGTTGCAGGAGCTGTTACAGAAAGGTTACATTCGCCCGAGTGCATCACCATGGGGAGCCCCTGTTTTGTTTGTAAGGAAAAAGGATGGGAGTATGCGCCTTTGTATTGACTACAGGGAGCTGAATAATGTTACCATTAAGAACAAGTACCCTTTGCCTAGGATTGACGATTTGTTTGACCAACTTCAGGAGCAAAGGTATTTTCGAAGATCGATTTGCGATCAGGTTATCATCAGTTGAAGATAGCAGAGAAGGATATTTCGAAGACCGCTTTCCGAACAAGATATGGGCATTATGAGTTTATAGTTATGCCATTTGGATTAACCAATGCCCCAGCAATATTTATGGATCTAATGAACCGAATATTTCACCCATTTCTTAATAAATTTGTTGTGGTCTTTATTGATGATATACTGATATACTCAAAGAGTGAGGAGGAGCATGTAGATCATCTATGTCAGGTTCTACAGGTCTTACGGGAGAAGAAGTTGTATGCTAAATTGTCGAAATCCGAGTTCTGGTTGAAGGAGGTGTCATTCCCTGGGCATGTGGTGACGGGGGATGGAATTGCGGTGGATCCAGCAAAAATTCAGGCAGTGAGAGATTGGCCTAGACCAACAAATGTGAGAGAAATCCGAAGTTTTCTGGGTCTGGCTGGATATTATAGAAAGTTTGTTCAAGATTTTGCCAGAATTGCTAGACCACTCACGAACTTAATGAAGAAAGCGGTGCGTTACAAGTGGGATGACAACTGAAAAAGCTTTTTAAACCTTGAAGGAGAAACTGACTACTGCACCAGTGCTGACGTTACCTTGTGGAACAGAAGGTTTTGAAGTCTATAGTGACGCCCTCCAATATGGATTGGGATGTGTGTTATATGCAAAATGGCAAGGTTATTGCTTACACGTCACGACAGTTAAAGGAGTATGAAACTCGATATCCAATGCATGACTTGGAATTGGCTGTTGTGGTGTTTGCACTGAAAATTTGGAGACATTACCTGTATGGAACTTCATGTAAGATCTACATAGACCATAAAAGCTTGAAATACATTTTTACACAGAAGGAGCTGAATATGAGACAACGAAGGTGGTTGGAGCTTATTAAAGATTATGATTTAGAGATACTGTATCATGAAGGTAAAGCCAATGTGGTGGCCGATGCTTTGAGCCGGAAAAGAAGCCATGAACCTGAAGCTAACTGGATATTACATGATAAGTTGGTAGAGGTATTTCAAAGGTTAAATCTTGAAGTGGTCACCTCGGGAGAGGTGGGGAATGAGATTTGTGCCAGCATGAGTGTGTTTCTGGATGTGTATAATGAGATTTTGAATCATCAGTGGGAGGATGAAAAGTTGAGAAAGATAAGGGAGAAGGTGGAAAAAGGAGAAGCCCGGGATTTTAAGATTCATGAGGATGGCGGTATGAGATTTCGTGGAAGGTGGTGTGTACCTTGTACATGTGGAGATATCAAAGACAAATTATTGAGAGAAGCCCATAATTCTGGTTATTCAATTCATCCGGGAGGAGACAAATTATGTAAAGACTTGAAGAAGCATTTTTGGTGGTTGAACATGAAGCAGGAAATAGCAGAACATGTGTCTAGGTGCTTGACGTGCCAAAAAGTGAATTTGACCATCAAAAGACAGGAGGGATGATGAAACCCTTGGACATACCTGCATGGAATGGGATTCGATATCCATGGATTTTATTGTGGGATTGCCTGCAACTAAAGGTGGGATAGACCAAATTTGGGTTATAGTGGATCGATTGACCAAGACTACCCGACTTATTCCAATGAGAAGTACCTGGTCTATGGAGCAACTGGTGGATGCTTATATCCGAGCTGTAGTTAGATATCATGGTGTTCCTATGGAAATTGTTTCTGATAGAGACCCTCGGTTTATTTTTAGATTTTGGCAACAATTCCAGAAATCGATGGGGACAAATCTGAATCTCAGCACAGCATATCACCCTCAAACTGATGGGCAAACGGAGCAAACTATACAAACACTAGAGGATATGTTACAAGCGTGTGCAATGGATTATCAAGGCTCTTGGATTGATAAGCTACATTTAATTGAATTTTCTTATAACAATAGCTAGTATTCCAGTATTCGCATGGCACCTTATGAGGCCTTGTATGGAAGAAAATGTCGTACCCCATTGTGCTGGGAGGATTCACAGGGGTTTACTTTAGTGGGTCCTGAATTGACTGAGGAGGTGGTTCAGCAAGTGAAGAACATTCAACAGAGATTGAAGGCAGCTCAAGATAGACAGAAATCGTATGCTGACTTGCATAGAAGACCCGTTGAGTTTAATGTTGGAGATAAAGTATTTTTGAAAGTGTCACCTATTAAAACTGTGGTTCGGTTCGGGAGTAAGGGTAAACTTGCCCCAAAGTTCATTGGTCGTTATGAAATTTTGGAGAGGATTGGGAAATTGGCCTACCGACTAGCTTTACCAATGGATCTGGATCGGGTGCATAATGTTTTCCACGTATCACAGTTGAAAAAAGTACATTCCAGATGAAACTCATGTGCTACAACCGGAGGAGGTGCAAATTGATCCTAATCTGACCTATGAGGAGCAACCAATTAAAATTTTGGATCATAAAACTCGAGAAACCAGAGGTAAAACTGAGGATTTAGTTAAGGTTCTATGGACTCATCATGGAGTGCAAGAAGCTACTTGGGAATTAGAAACTAAGATGAGAGCTCAACATCCTGAACTTTTTAACCAAGGTTAGTTCTTAAAGTTTCAAGAGAAACTTTTCTTTTAACGGGGGGAGAAACGGGTAATACTACACAATTATTTTAAGCATGGAACCATGGTGAATGTGGTATTGGTTATGTTTTGAAAGTACTGTTATATGGCTGTAAGTTTTGTGTATGACGGTATGTTTGAAATTGTGTGATTGAGATTTTATGATCATAAAATGATCATGTGGTGGACAATTGTGATTTGATGTGATTATAGACCGTGATCTTATGTGGAGGTAGTTTGGTGGGGTGCATAGTTTGTGGTGATTGTTTGGATAGTATTCTTACAAATGAAAATATAATAAATGTTATGGATTTGAAATAATTATTGGAATGGAATGGGAGGAGATGATATGTTATATAAGTATCATTATGCATGGATGTAGTTAGAGGTGTTAATAATTTATGTATATTTAATTTTGGTGATTTTTGGTAAATTTTAAGGTAGGTGGGGTAGGCTAAGCTTCGGGGAGAAGCTTTCTTTAAGGAGGGGAGAATGTAATACCCGGATTTTTATAAAACCCTAATTGGAACCCTAACCCTAATTAAAAAAACCCCTAGCATCCGAGAGAATTACCGGAAGTACTGTGAATATTACCTGGTGGACTGAATGGACTGAAAAATTATAAAGTTGTCAAGGGAAGATATTTCGGACACATGGAGTAAGGATAAACCCTAGGAAAAATAAGTTTTTAGGATTAAAAACAATTAGGAATTATTAGAAACCCTAACTGCTGGAGATCTCTCAGTAAATTCTAAAATCTCAGGATTTCTAAAACTACCGAAAATTACTGAAAACTTTGGGAACGGAGAATATCTACTAACCCTTGGAGGAGTGTTTGGGACTTTAGATAATATTCTAAGGTATAAGGCAACCAAATTCCTCTCCTGTCAATTTAGGAAAACCAGTTACAATTTCAGCAGCCAGTGCTTCTGGACAGACGGGGTACCGAAGAGCTTTAAAACTGGTTGCAGAAAATTCCTTTCACTTAATTATCCACACTTATATTATTTACCTCACTTATTAAGCTATAATTCACAAAAAAAATCAGAATTAATCAATCCTATAGTGGCCGATTTGGGTGGTGATGTGTAATCGTTTACTATACACTATTTTACTATTTTTGTCTTTTCTACCTTAATTACATACACACTTGAAATACCCCAAACCTAAGTATGCTAAGTAAAAATCAATTTATGATGTAGTAAGGCTAAAATATGCCTTATAAAGATTAGTAGGCAATTTAATCCAAGGAAAACACAAGAAAGTGACTTAAGGGCAATTTGGGCAAAAACGTGCTCTAAGCTTGGAGTGACTTTGATTAGCACCCAAATACCATTATAAGACTTTAGTAATATTCTAATGGACATTTTAAGTCAATTAGAAAGAAAACCAAGCTCAAAAACAAGCTTAAACACAAAATGTGCTTTAAGACTCCTTAAAGCACCTTTTTGAGAAATTGTCTTAGAATTGAGTTTTGAGTGGCTAAATGCCCATGATACATCTTAATCAACATGTGTACTAATTAGTATCACATTAGGAAGTCTAAATCATGGGAAATCAAAAATTTCACAAATATGTGCCCTAGTTTTTGAATTGTGCCAAATAGTGCCAAATTAAGCTTAAGTCAACATAAGTCAATTGCTTGGTCAACAAAGACCATGTTAGCCTTATCTAATGAGGGGGGGGGGCGGTTTCTAAGGGATGAGTCATTAAAGACTTCATCAAATTAAGAAAGAAAAAGGGAAGGAAAGTAAAAGCAAAGACTATTCACCTTTTATAACAAATATCTTCACTTAAGTTACCTTTCTTCTTCTCTCTCTTCATTTCTCTTCTTCCCACGGTTTCTTATTCTCTTCTCTTGCTCCAAAACCAAGAGAGCTCCATCCATGGGTGCTTCACCTTCAATTGCTCACCAAGTGTTCATCCATGCTCCAAATCAAAAACCAAGTATAGATTTCTCTTAGTTAGGCCAAGACCTATCTTCCTATCTTTTCAAATCCTCCAAAGCTCAAGTTTGGTGCCATGAGAAAACT